>JANBXA010000141.1:31587500-31832500 GCA_030556225.1 Cricetiscus sungorus
ACCTTCAAGTTTTTGGAAGAACTAGGGGTGATGGTTGCCTATATCGTTTTGGGAGTCTCGTGGCCTCCCTTAACTAAAAACTGGAGGGGGAGTTTTCCATCCATAAGTGGCTCTTAGGGAGAATGTTATCACCACAAGTGGCTTAAATTTATCAATAAGTACACACCCATACATATGTTTATAATTATGCATGGATATATATATATATATATACATACACTTATGTATTGTATTTTAAGTAAACATAAAATAATATGACACTCTGTGGCTTTTCAAATATGGTTAGCATTATTTATCCCTCCTCCCTCTCCTTCTGTATTGTCCTCTGCCTCCTCAATTAAAACTTACCCCATCTTTTCCATTTCCTCTTTTATAGCACCTAAGTCCTACTATCTTCCTCTCTAGAACAATCTCCCAGCCCCCACAACACATGTATCTAAGGTTCGTTTTTGCTTCCATAACTTCTGCTGTTACTCCAGGTCATGTACTCATGTCTGAAGATTCAAAGTTAGGAGACACAAATAAAAGAGAACATGTGACCTTTGTTATTCATCTGGGTTATCACAATCAATACAATATTTTCTAGTTCCATCAATTTACCTTCAACATTCATGATTTCATTTTTATATATAGTTGAATCAGGTGTATTCCATTATATATATGTACCACATTTTCATTATCCATTCAACAACTGAAGACCATTTAAGTTCTTAACTCCCAGCTATTGTGGACAAAGTGGCAGTGAACAAGGATGAGTATCTGTGAGGCAGAATGCCACGTCCTCTGTGTACATGCCAACAAATGGTATAGTGTGGTAGATTTATTTTTAGCCTTTTGAAAAATTTCCACACTGTCTTGCAGAGTGTCTGCAATAATTTGTTGCCCCTCCAATGGTAAATTAGTGTTCTCCTTCCCCACATCCTCACTACTGTTTGCTGTCAGTTGTTCTTTCAATTTTAGCCATTCTGACTGAGGTGAGATGAAATCTAAGTTTAATTTGCAGTCATTCGATTGCTAAGGATATTGAATACTTTTTTTAAAAAATCAATAGCCATTCTTATCTCTTCTTTTGGCAATGACAGTTGACATGCCATCATGAACAAGAAAAATCTCACAAATCCCCACCCCTGCATGAAGAGTTATAGGCAATTAGTAGTTGCAGAGAGAGGGAGAAACAGTTTTCTCCAGGGACTACCTCCTGATTATCTACCTAATCTCAAGTGGTCAGCCCTAAACACATGCACATATGAGCAACCCCACATGGATTCATATGGGAATAATAATAATTAAAGAAGAGATCATGAAGATGAGAGGGATCATATCATGGGACATAGGAGGTGTTGATAGGGGGGAGGAAATGATGTAAACACAATATTCGAATGAAATTCTCAAAACCAATATCAAAAGTTAAGTTAAAAATAAATACTGTACCTTTCCTCCCAAGACCCAAGAACCAGTGTGAAAGAGGGAGCAGAAAGTATAAGAGCCAGAAATGATGGGTGACTACAAGGAAATGGCATCCTCTGAACACACACAGCAGGGCAGCTGGACACATGAACTCACAGAGGCTGAGACACCATGCACAAAACCTAGGCAAGCCTACTCCATACCAAATTCCATCATACAGATGTGAGTGGGAGCCACAATCTCACCCCAGCAGTGAAACTACTGGCATTTCTTAGCATGTGACAGAGGTCAGTTCTCTCTAAGAGTATAACACCTAGTAAATTGACCACTTTTCACTGCAAGACCACAGGTCCAAGAACATTTGAGAAGCACAAGTTGATCTTGAAGAAGCATTAAAAAATAAAACACAAAGTTGGGAGAGGAAAGAAGGGATGAATTTGGGAAGAGCTGGAAGAGAGGGAATGAATATAATCAAAACATGACAGTCTCAAGCAACTAATAAAAATAGTAAATCAATACTTTATATAATGTCCTTATGTTTCACAATATTTAATGACCTTTAATACAGAGATATATTTTTCTTTTATTTAAAATCAATGTTTCAATATAACATATCTTGATTATAATTTCCCCTCCCTCTTATCCTCCCATTTCCTCCCCACCTCTCCTCCCATCCAGATCCACTCCATTTCTGTCTCTCATTAGAAAACAAGTAGACAACTGTATAAAATAACAGATATGACAGCAAAGTGGAGGTGTTGTGAATTTGTAGTTAGTGCCTCATCCATGAGCATCTTAGAACTGCTATCTCTTACTTTGTAAATATGGACATGCATCACAGGCAGCAATTTCGAGCACACTTGGTATCAATGATCTTACTTGGGTTCCAAGAATGATAGTATGACTTAGCATAGCTAATCTGAGGTTATCTAATCTGAGACAATACTGTGTAAAAGTCACTCTATGATTCCATAATAATCAAGCCAAACAATGATAATTATTCCTGTCCTTGATTCTAATTTCTTCATCTTCTGTGAATTTCCAGAGTTGTCAACCCATTTGAGCCCACCAACATCATAAGATGCCCATATGGTAGAGCTAGCTATACCCATTAGACTGATAAGTCTACTGATGCCAAGGAATATTATGGGATGTGGGAAGTCATCATAATTGCTTTATTCATGGATAATAAATAAATAGACGTTGGGCATCCATTTGCCTTCTTCATCATGACTTCTCCATGTACCTGGAAGATTCTGATTGATCATGAACATCCTCTGCTGATCCTAGATCAGCTTTCACATGGTTTGCTTTACCTGCATTGGATGATTTATGCTTTTTTGTATTGGAGGTTTCATTCAAGTAATGCCCAGTATTACAGTTTGTGTGTGTGTGTGTGTGTGTGTGTGTGTGTGTGTGGTGTGTGCAAAAGCATATAAAGAAAAAAGTAGGCAACTAAGGGATAAACATAAAATAAGATAAAACTAAAGCAAACAAATCAGGATAGAACCAAACAGAAGGAAAAGAGCCCAAGAAAGGGCACAAGAAACAGATACAGATGCAAAGTCAAACATTCAATAATTCCATAAAACACAAAACTGGAAGCCATTATATATATGCAAAGGGCTTGTCTCTACCCAGAAATGCTAGGTTCTGCCTGTTTCTGCCTCATTCACAGGCTATGATTATGGGCACATGCAGACACACCTAGCTTTTTAAAAGGATGCTGGGAATTTTACATTATGTCCTAAGGCTTGCACAGCAGGCACTTTTATCCACTGAGCTGTCTCCCTGACCTCTAGTAGTGTTAGTTTTCTAGGTAAAGCACATTTAGGTTTGTGCTATGCTGTCATAGTTCTATCCTATTGATTCTGCTAATCAAAAATTCATGTTCAAGTTTCTGTTAACCCTGAAAACCCTGGAAAAATTAAAAGAGGCACTAACTTGCATATTCCCTCTTACTGCAGCAAGAAAACCACTCAGTCTCAATAACGTGGAAATACTATGTAAGTATGGATGGGCTTGCTTATATTTTAAATACAACATATGAGTATTCTTATACAAATAAATATATGTTCTCTAAAAGAGAAAATTTCCATCACCTTCTACATATATGAGGATCTAGATACACATATTCCCTTGGGATGTAGCTCCTACATCCCTCACTTTTTACTCAAGATGCCTCAGCTCCCTGCTGGTGTTTTTGAATATCCTGCTTTGGGTTTAAAGATCTCTTCCTTTTACATCTCACATAAAGCACTGCATCTGCAAACCCTTGCTTCTTTTGGCACTGCTGCTGGAGTTATTTTTCTTAACTCCTTTTGCATGTGGAATAGTCTTATTCTGTTCGCAAGCCTCCTAAGAAACTACCCAATCATTCACCTTTCTTTGTTTAATGTTCTTTCCCTAGTATCAATAAGTCCAGTTGTTAACCACATATCTTACACCTGGTGCATTATCTCTGCATGCTTAGCGACCTCACTGCCTTCGTTGAATCTTCTTTCCATCTGGCTTTCCTTGACATATTTCAAAAGCAGAGACAAGCGCCTCCTGATCTCAGCCTGACTAAACACGAAGCACTTCTCACGGATGACCTCTCAGCCACCACCCCACAATAGTATGCAATGCTGTCATGCAAGTTGTCGAGAAATTTATTTCATTTTCTTGGTATTCCCTTACTGTGAGGAGCGTACTCTTTTGTCAGTTTATGTAGATATGGCTGGTAAGCAATCAGAATCCTAGCAGTTATGAGTGATGTAGTAATACATTACATGCAACAGCTGGATGGCAGCATTTTTATGATGAATGCTTATAACTCTGTCTCCTTTAAACTCTGCTATGACTTAATATATATTACTCCTTCTTTTGCCCTTATGTAGAATCCTGTGAGGTCTCTGCAGTCAATAAAGATGGACATCTGAGAAAAAAGGGAGGGTTGTAATATTCATTCATGCCTGAGAAAAAGAGACAAGACTGCATAATTACACAATAACTAAGACAAATACATACAATTATGAAACTATATAAATACACAATAATTTTTAAATCCACCATTAAATAGCATCTCCTTAGAGGGGGTTGGAGCTAGAGTCCAGCGGGGAAAAGCATTTACTGCTCTTGCACAAGCCCCAGATTTGGGTATCAGCATCCACATGGTAGGTCACAACTCTGTCCATAATCCGAGATCTAGAGGACCCAATGTCCTCTTCTGGCTTCATCAGGCACTGCACACACTTGGAACATAAAACACACACACACACACACACACACACACACACACACACACACACACACACGTGCGTGATGGAGAAAGAGAGAGAAAAGAGAGAGAGAGAGAGAGAGAGAGAGAGAGGAACACTCATGTATATGAAAGAATGAACAAACAAGCAAAAGAAAAAGAGATAGAAAGGAAGAAAGGAAGGAAGAAAGAAAGAAAGAAAGAAAGAAAGAAAGAAAGAAAGAAAGAAAGAAAGAAAGAAAGAAAGGAAGGAAGGAAGGAAGGAAGGAAGGAAGAAATCTTTAGTAAAACTAAAATACCTTGCTTTTATTTTCTAATACTCAGAATATCAACACTTAGACATATAACCTGCTATGTCAAAGTTACTTTACTATTCATTTTTTGTGCCATCTTCAGTAAAGTTAACCCAACTGAATTTATTCTCCAGAGTTGATGATAGTCTATGCTAAGCCACAGTTTTGAGTTTTAATTGTAGGGAATGTGCTTTAAGCTAAGGATTCTGTGATGTTTAAAATCTACCATATTATATCCAAATGGCATTTTACAAGCTGCATGATTTTAAATTTGTGTTCTAATTGTTATTGTAAATGAATAAAAAGTAGCCAACACATTGTTTTGAAATGTTTTTCAATTATAATAACTCCTCAAAGTGTTTATCCATGAACAAAATGTTACAATTAATAATGTGTGTAGTCTGATGAATTTGCCAGGAAGCTATTTCTAATAACTTTCTTTGTGCAGTTGTGCCTCCAAAGCCTAAAACAATAATTGGTTTTTTGTTTGTTTGCTAAGCATTTGTTTCTTTATTTACTTTTTTAGATTTTTATTTTGAACAGTGTATGCCTGAAAAACTTAAAATTAAGTCTTTTCCTAAATCCAGGGTATAAAATGCATGGCTTTCACCTTTGCAAGTAATTTTACAACATGTCCTTCTATCACACAATTTGAACTTTAGCAGAGGACATTTGTGGTCACATCACACACAGAAACATGAGACTCTTTAAAACCTTAATCTGCTCTACGAAAATTGCTTGAGTTACAATGAGTTCATGTGTAGTATACAGACAGCCTAATGATTTGTATAGTTGTAACTTAAAGAGGGGAGGGAATTGAAGTTTGTTGTGGGATATTTGTACAATGTGTGAAGATGTATTGCTATGATTGGTATAATAAAAAGATGAACAACCAATAGCTAGGCAGGAGGTACAGGTAGGACTTCCGGGCAGAGAGAGAACTCTAGGAAGAAGAAAAGCAGAGTTGCCAGCCAAACAATGAGGAAGAAACAGGAGGAATAAGAAGACAGAGATAAGGTAACGAGTCATGCGACAGAACATAAATTTTAAAATAAGTGTTAAATTATAAGAACTAGTTAAGAACAAGCCTAAGCAAAACTGAACTTTCATAATTAATAATAAATCTCCATGTCACTATTTGCAAGCTGGCAGTCCCAACAAGAAAGAACTACTACATATGGTGTTCAACGTAGGGGCTCAAATATCCAAACAAAGGGCCTGAGAAAGATAAGAAAAGTTCTGCACAAAAAGCCAGATGTGGCTTCCTAGACCCACAGTCTCTCTGGCAGACCATGTTCACGGTGTATAGAGGCCCAGTTCCCACTATTGCCTGCAGACCTGAAGGGGAAGAGACAACTTCCAGTGCCATGCACTAAACTGAGCCACACAGCAGCTGACACGGCAGTTTAAGATTTGTCTCACATAGTCAGAGAACACTGAAAGCACTTAGTAAAGCCAGGCCCAGACACTGAAAACCTTTTAAAAAGTACAGCATGCTTAAAAGTGCACTTAGGTGCAAAAGAAAGAAAAGAAAATGGGTATAGATGGTCATAGAAAAATAGTTTATTAAATAAAGTAATAAAGTAAAGCCTTTAAAGAGAGAGGAAAGTAATGTTTTTTAAAAGCTACATAAAGTTGGGGTCAATGATGGAAATAGAAGCAGACACGCACAGCTAAACACTGACCAAACTGGAGTCCAGATGCAGAGAGGGAGGACAAAACCAGGCTACAGAAACACATGGAGACAGCTGACCTGAACAAGGAGGAGCTAATGGGTCCCCAGACTGATAGCTGGGAATCTAGCATTGAACCGACTCAGACCCCTGTATATGGGTCTCAGTTAGAAGGCCTGAGCAGTCTAAGGGCAGTCCATTTTCAGAGGAACCAGGATGTATTCCTGGTGCACAAAATGACTTTGGGAGCACATTCACCATGGAGGGATACTCCCTTAGCCTAGAGGCAGGAGGGAGAGCCTAGTCCCTACTCCAAATGACTTGACAGATTTTGTTGACCCCTACAGAAAGGTGTCACCCTCCCTGTGGAGTGGGGGGGGATGGGATGGGAAGGTGGGGGCACGGGAGGGTGGAAGAAAAGGAGGGAGGGAGGGGGAACTGGAATAAGAGGAAAAATTTTAAAATAAAAACTAAACAAAACAAAAAGCCACATAGAGATGGAAAATGTACAGGGTGTCTGGATCCTGTAATGTGCTTTGCTGACTTTCAAATTTTTAAATGCCAATGTACAAAAACCCAATAGCTGTTGAGAGACATTGGATTATAGAAACTGCTAATCCAAATCAACCTATACAATTTAAGAATGTCTTTATTTCAAAATGGAAATCAGAAAGTATGTTGCACTGGGGGAAGAGTTTTTGCTTTTGTTTCTACAGCAAATAAAAAGCTATGGATTTCTTCAAAATTCATTAAGACTAGTTTTTATCAGGGGAAACTTCCTGAAAGTAATGGCTACAAACATTAAAAAAAAGAAGCAAACTAAAATCTATAAGGCAGATGACCCTTTGACATGGGAACAGCTCTGAGACTGGATGAGACATGATAAATCTTATTGGCTACAGAGTCCTCATGATTTATTATTACATGCCATCATTTCATATGGATGGGTAGAGATTTGGTTACACAGTCCAGACTTATAAAGTTGTCAGATGCCTTTTACCTGCTCAGACATAAAACAAACAAAAAAATCTTTAGCTGACTTATGCACACTACACATTCCATACTAGTGTTAATACGGATATATATGTTACCTTTAAAAGTTAGTGTGTTTTCAGGGGTGGGGAAGGACCAGATGCCAATAAAAACAAGTATCCCTGGTGACCCAGCCTCTCAGAATGCCTCTGTTACAGTTTCCTCAAAACTCTGCAGAGCAACTTTAGAGATGTTAGCTACAATGGTCTAGCCTCACAGACTACTCCAGCCAAAACTTCAGATAAGCTCTACACCCTCCCATCACACAGAGACTAAACAATACACCTAGCTCTCCTAGGACTTGACCACTGTCCCAATTTTCTCAGAGTCCTCCAGAGATGTCCCCATCCCCAGACAACAGGGATACAGTCTAGATAACATAACAACCACATTCAAAGAGGTGGAGTGGTTATTCAATGGATTATGAATGTTCATTGCTGTTTTAGGGGTTGATTTCAAGTTGTTGGTCATTGTCAGGGAGAAAGCTGATTAAGGGATCCCATTCTTAAAAAAATAAACGGGTGATATAGAAAGGATAGGATAAAAGGGTAGGTTATTAAATGTTTTGCACTGGTATGGATTTTTGTATATTGATACAAATTTGAGGTTATTTTGTTGGCGCATACTCTGTGTGTGTTTCTACTCTAGTTTTAGGTATTTTGTATATCAATACAAATCTAAGGTTATTTGTTAGAACATACTCTCTTGGTAGGCTTTTTTTAACCACCTTCCAGTTCCCAAATAACTGACAAGGAGATTTAATATTAATTACAAATGCTTGGCAAATTGCTCAGGCTTGCTACTAGCTAATTCTTACATTTAAATTAACCCATATTTTTTATCTATGCTTTGCTGCATGGCTAGGTACCTTTTCTCAGTACAGCATGCCCACCTTGCTTCTCTCTGCAGCTGCTGGTAACTCCTGACTCTGTCCTCCTTCCTCTCAGAATTCTGCTTGTTTCTCCAGCATAATCTTATCCTGTTCAACTATTAGGCTGGTCAGATTCTTTACTAAACCAATCAGAGTAATACATATTCCAAGCATAATACAGAAGTATTATTCCACAGCAATACTCTATATGTTTCCACTCTTGTTTAAGGTGTTTTTGTATATTGACACAATTTAATGTTATATGCATATATGTTTCGATTCTTGTTTAAGGTATTGTACCTAAGCAGCTTATTTTAAAATGTAATGTATAATTAAGAAAACCTGCAATAATCAAACGTGTAGTCATGTTAGATATATTTTCAAGGCTAAACAGTGATATAATGCAGATAGGAGGTTTTCAAACACTTTGGAGACTACAGAATATATCATTTAAGATACTAAGGCTTTTCATAATAGTGAGACACACCTGAAACTGACAGCATTGACTTAGTTCAAAAAAGGATGATAAGCATCAAAAAACTCCATATCGAGTTTGCTTTTATTGTGTCAAAGTTAGCTACTGGATAAGAAATTGCCCTCGCCTGGACTGCTGAAAGTATGCTGTTTAAAATGGGAAAGCAGAATACAAAAGAAAATGACTGCTAAACTTTGCCAAGACAAAGTAAGACTGACCTTCAAAATTCCTGCTTCACAGAAAAGTCTTTTGGATATTGTAGGCCTGGAGGCTGAAGACAGATGTTCCTAATGTTGCCCAGGAACCTTGGGTGACTGTTCAGGCAGCCAGATATTTCTGACATTTCTATAGTTTTGGAAGTTGTTTGACTTGCACTTTCTGCTCATTCAGATAATATTATGTCCTTTTAAGGTGTTTGATGGGGTGGGAGAACAAGATAGTTATATTTCTACAGTTTTCCTTGTTACTAAATTCAGAAAAGCAACTTATCTAAGATATATAAAGTTTATAAGGTTAACAAAGATAAAAAGCTTAAATCGTTTATCTAAAACAATGTTTTAAAGTCTAAAAAAATATTTTAGGATGGTAACATAAGTAATGATAAAAATAATTTAGGTATAAAATTTTAAACTCGTCAAGATAGGTAGATAATAGAGTATTTTCTCAAGTATGCCAAATGCAAATAGACTGAACATTGTATATATAATTCTTGCCTGGTAATTATTCTTATTGTATATAGTTTTACTATGTTATAGTTAAAAATCTTTCCTTTTTATTTAGAAAAAGAGGGGGAATATTGAGGAATATTTGTACACTGTGTGAAGTTGTATTGTTGTGACTTGTATAATAAAAAGCTCGATAGCCAATAGCAAGCCAAGAGGGTGTAGGCGGGACTTCCAGGCAAAGAGAGAACTCGGGGAAGAAAAATGAACAGTCATCAGCCAGAAGTGGAAGAAGCAGCATAGGTTCTATGGAGATTAGGTAACAAAACCATGTGCCAAAACATAAATTAAAAAAATATGGGTTAAAAACTGGGATCGACATGTAAAATTTTTTAACTATATTATTAATAAAAATGGTTAATTTAAGTTATAAGAACTAGTTGGGAATAAGATTACACTAAGGCTGATTATCATAATTAATAATATGTCTCTGTGTCATTGTTTGTGAGCTGGCGGTCCCAACAAAAAAGTACTATTTACTACATAGGATGATTAAGCAAAAATAAATAAATAAACAGAATTGCCTTCCATAAACAGAAGTTGAGTCCTCTCTACTCTCCTTTTCACACACTCTGCCCGTAAGAGGTTGAACTACAAAGTCCACTGAGGTTCCCTCCGTTTCCACAGATTACACTGTGTGCATTCTGTTTTGTTTTTGGATCAATGCCAAAGCAATACATCTAGCAGCAAGAAAGCAATGCCACTAATTAAAACAACATATGTGATCCAAACATAAGCAAAAGGAAGTAAATATTTAAACAAACGTGGATTTGACTTTAAAAACTGTCATGATTAAAATTATATGAAAGAAAATGAAGTCTTGAGAACAGTGACTATTCTCCCGAAAGTCTTCTTCCATCCTAACAAGGCTGAGAGAGCACCTACATCAAACAACTTAAAGATAAGGTAACAAATTTGAAATAAAAGTCTAGGTAAAAATGTTAACAGAAGCAGACACCCACAACTAAACAATGAACCAAACTGGAGTCCAGATGCAGAGAGGGAGAACAATACCAGGCTACAGAAACCCATAGAGACAGCTGACCTGAACAAGGAGGAGCTAATGGACTCCAGACTGATAGCTGGGAATCCAGCATGGGACTGACTCAGACCCCCTGAACGTGGGTCTCAGCTAGAAGGCCTGGGCGGTCTAAGGAACCTCTAACAGTGGAACCAGGATGTATCCCTGGTGCACATACCCCATGGAGGGATACTCCCTTAACCTAGAGGCAGGAGGGAGGGCCTAGTCCCTACTCCAAATGACTTGACAGATTTAGATGACTTCTCCTGGAAGGCATCACCCTATATGTGGAGTGGGGGTGATGGGAGGATGGGAGAGAAGGAAAGAAGGAAGGAGGAAGGGAGGGAGAGGAAACTGGGATTGATATGTAAAATAAAAATAAAAAAATGTAAAACTAAAAAAAGTGTTTAAAGTATCGATTCATAGTATGAAATATTTCAAAACAAATGTTTGCTAGAATTATTTTTAAAGCTTTCCTACAAATTGATTTTTAATTCTAATTTTATTAACTTGTTCTTCAACTATCAAATTGTTTTTCTGTAAAGTCTACATTTATTTCACACGTATTTTCTGAGCAACCATTAGATGCAGGGAACTGTTTTAGGTGATAATAATACAGATATTTTATTCCTTATTTTAATAGATTTAACAGCGCATAGAGTGGTGGTTCTCAACCTGTGAGTTGTGACGCCTTTGATAAACCTCTATCTCCAAAAAATATTTATATTATAATTTATAACAGAAGCAAAATTGCAGTTATGTAGTAACAATGAAAATAATTTTAGGATTGGAAAGCACCACAACATGTGGAACTGTATTACAGGATTTCAGAATTAAGAAGGTTGAGAACCTACTACAGTAGAGCAATGAAGGGGAAAAAACACACACAGTTGAGTAAAGAAGAAAGTAGTTAATGTGGAGAATGGAGATGGTATCCATGCAAGGACAGAGGAAAGAAAATCAGCCCATAGGGGTAGTTGTACAAAGGTCTCAGGACCAAAGTGCTTGGGGGAGCTAGGACTAGAATCCTAGGAACTAGGATCATCATGAGAAAAACAAAACAAAACCTAAGAGTACTTCAAGTAGGGCTAGAGAATTAGGCATGAGCCTTACTGCCTGGAAGAACTACAGCTAGGGTGGTGGTAGAAGGAGAGTGGGTGGTGTTATTTTGGAGGTGGTAGATCCAGCTGACCAGACTGCAGTATTGAATGAAATCTCTACAAGAATGAAACCCAGACGTGTTAAAGAGGTTGTACAAGGTCACACATCTACTGGGAGTCCAACACTAAATTTCAGATAGCCCATATCATAAACCCAAGTGTCTTGTGTCAAACCTAGTCAATCTTAGTTTCTCATATCATGCTCCATACTTGGATTTATTATATCAACACTGAAAATGTAACCAAGATACAATGATGAATATGTGTATATGTATAAGTGAATGGTTTGAATATAAAGTTTTAATCCTCATAAGCCATAAAACATCTTATCTAAGAATTCAGTGAGGGTTGATTCTCTTTTACAGTCCCCTGATAATAGTTAATGTTAAACTGTGACTATAATATGTTTCTCAATAAGGACTCAATGGTGAAGTTATTGTCTGGCCACCAAGAAACCATTCTCCAGGTGGGGTATGTATTAAGTTCTCAGAAATTGAATAGAAATAAAATAATCTTTGCTACTTCCAGAATTGACCTGCAGATACATTCCTAATGTCCATTCCTTAACCACACTCATTTTACCCAGTTTACTGGCCTGGATCAACCAGACCATGAAGATAATAGCAGTGTCCTGGAAGATATCAGATAAATGTCTCTGAGAAAGCTTAAGTCAAGGACTTCAAGCATTTGTGGTGCTTTGGATGAGAATGCCCCTCATAGGCTCATTCATTTGGATACTTGGCCCCTAGTTGGTGGTTGTTTGAGGAGGATAAGTGATGTGACCTTACTAGAGGAAGTATGTCACTGAGGGTGGACTTCGAGGTTTCAAAAGACTTTGCACCATTTCAAGTTAGCTCTGGGCAATGTGTCTGCTACTTGCTACCATACTGCCTTTCCATGGTGGGCCTTTATCCCTCTAGAAACATAAACACAAAATAAATTCTTCCTTCTTTAAGTTGTGTTGGTCATTGCCTTATCCCATCAATAGAAAAAGAACTAATCCAGAAACTGGTACCAGGAAGTGGGCTATTGCTGTGACAGGCCTACCCATACTGGTTTTCAGAAGAATATGAAAGAGTGGGACCCTGGAGAAGAAAAGTATTTGGATACAATAGCAGAGTTTGATAGTTTGTCTTAGTAAGAGACTGAAAAACAGTAACAGGGACTACAGAGGTCCAGCTCAAGATGTTTCAAAGAGGAACCATATTAGCAACTGGGCTTAGAGACCATTTAAGGGCTGTGGCTGCTTTGCATCCTTGCCCTAAGAGTGCGCTTGAGGGTAAATTGAAAAGTATTGAACTAAATTCTTTGGCACAGAAAATTTGAATACTATCTGCTATCAACTCTGAAGTATGGTTACTAGTAATCCCTTATGGGATTTGGACTTTTACCTCCTGAGTTTCAATTTTGTGTTTCTCATGTCTTCACTGTGTCTCAAATCTGTTGCTGTAGCTTTCTTGTCATGCCAAATCCTACTGCCTCATTTCCCCAAATAAACATGCAGACACTATATTAACAGTTTTATAACTGTTGGCTGGTGATTAGAGCTTCTTATTGGCTAGCTCTGTCTTAATTATTTTTTTAATAATATAATTTAAAAATTTTACATGTAAATCCTAGTTTTCTCTCCTTCCCTCCCTCCCTCTTACCCTCTTTCTCCCCTCACATGCACCCTGACCACCCTCCCTTCCCATCCCCCCCCATTCCACATGTAGGGCTATGCTGTTCAGGTGGGGTCATGTAAATCTGTCATGTCATTTGAAGTAGGGACTAGGACTTCTCTCCTGTCTCTAGGTTAAGGGAGTATCCCTCCATGGGGGATGTGTTCACAAGGTCCTTTTGTGCACCAGGTATACATCCTGGTTCTACTGCCTGAGGTCCCTTAGACTGCTCAGTCCTTCTAGCTGAGACCCATATTCAGGGGGTCTGAGTCAGTCCCATGCTGGATTCCCAGATATCAGTCTGGGGTGGGGGCATTAGCTCCTCCTTGTTCAGGTCAGCTGCCTTTGTGTGTTTCTGCAACCTGGTCTTGTCCTCTCTCTCTACATCTGGATTCCAGTTCAACTCAGTGTTTAGCTATGGGTTTGCTTCTTTTTCCAACAGGTACTAGATGAGGGCTCCATGATGGTGGATAAGTTAGTTGTTGATCTCACTATCAGGGAAGGACATTTGTGGTAACCTTTCCACGGTTGCTGAAATTGTTAAGTAGAGTCAGTCTTGTAGGTCTCTAGACCTTTCTTTAGGTTCAGTTTTCTCTTCAAACCAATAACGGCTCCCTCTTTTATGTTCTCTCTCTCTCTCTCTCTCTCTCTCTCTCTCTCTCTCTCTCTCTCTCTCTCTCTCTCTCTCTCTCCCTGTCTTCTATTCCTACCCTGACTCTATTTTCCTAGTCGCACATGCTTTCCTCTCCTCCCCTTCTCTTTCTCCTAGTTCTCTCTCTATTCACTGCCCCCCCCACTTCCCATGTGCTCTGGGGGACTTGTACTTTCCCCCTTCTGTGAGGGACCATATATGAATCTCTTAGATTCCTCCTTGTATCCTAGTTCCTCTGGTGGTGAGAATTATAGGCTGGTGATCCTTTGCTCTACATCTAAAATCCATATATGAGCGAGTACATACCATGTTCCTCTTTTTTGTGACTGTGTTACCTCATTCATTCAGGATGGTTTCTTCAAGTTCTATCCACTTGCCTGCAAGTTTCAAGATTCCATTATTTTTTTCTGCAAGTTGTATTGTGTAGATGTACCACATCTTCTTTATCCATTCTTCAGTTGAGAGGCATCTCGTTGCTTCCAGGTTCTTGCTATTACAAATAATGCTGCTATGAACATAGCTGAGCACATGTCTTTGTTGCATGGATGTGGATCATTTGGGTATATGCCTAAGAGGGGGATTGCCGGGTCCTGTGGTAGACTGAATCCCATTTCCCTGAGGAACTGCCTTACTGATCTCCAAAATGGCTGTACAAGCTTGCATTCCCACCAGCAGTGGAGGAGTGTTCCCCTTTCTCCACATCCTCTCCAGCATAAGTTGTTATTGGTGTTTCTAATTTTAGCCATTCTGGCAGGAGTAAGATGGTATCTCAAACTTGTTTTGATTTGCATTTCCCTGGTAGCTAAGGATGTTGAGCACTTTCTTAAGTGTCTTTCAGCCTTTTTGATTTCCTCTATTGAGAATTATTTCTTCAATCTGTACCCCATTTCAATAGGGTTATTTGGTGTTTTGTTAACTAGTTTCTTGAGTTATTTGTATATTTTGGAGATCAGCACTTTGTCAGATGTAGGATTGGTAAAAATCTATTCCCAGTCTGTGAGCTGCCGTTTGATCTTGTTCACTGCCTCCTTTGCCTTACAGAAGCTTCTAAGTTTAAGGAAGTCCCATTTATTAATTGTTGATCTCAGTGTCTATGCTATTAGTGCTATGCTCAGGAAGCGGTCTCCTATACCAATTTGTTCAAGGAATTCAACAACAACACAAACCACAGAAACCCTACAAACCCATGGAAACTGAACAATGTGCAATTGCACCACCCCTGGGTCAAAGAAGAAATAAAGAAAGAAATTAAGGACTTCCTAAAACTCAACGAGAATGAGGACACAACATACCTGAACTTATAGGACACCTTGAAAGCAGTGTTACGAGGGAAGTTCATTGCACTGAGTGCCCATATGAAGAAAACAGAGGATAGTCTCATTAGAGAATTAATTAACAGCGCAACTGAAAGCCTTAGAACAAAAAGATGAAAACTCACCCCGGAGGAGTAGACTCCAGGAAATAATCAATTTGAGCGGTGAAATCAATAAAATAGAAACCAGGAAAACAATACAAAAAATCAATGCAACAAAGAATTGGTTTTTCGAGAAAATCAACAAGATAGACAAACCCTTATCCAAACTAACGAAAAAGCAGAGAGAGAACATGCGAATTAACAAAATCAGAAACGAAAAGGGGGACATAACAGTGGACACAGAGGAAATCCAGACAACTTTCAGGTCATACTTTGAAAACCTGTACTCCACAAAATTTGAAAATTCAAAGGAAATGGACAAATTTCTGGATAACTATCACTTACCAAAATTAAATCAAGAAAAGACAAACAACTTAAATAAACCTATAACCCCCAATGAAATAGAAGCAGTCATTGAAAGCCTTCCAACCAAAAAAAGCCCAGGGCCAGATGGCTTCAATGCAGAAGTCTACCAGAAATTCAAGGAAGAGCTAATTCCAATACTCCTCAAATTGTTCCACACAATAGAAACAGAAGGCTCATTACCAAACTTTCTATGAGGCCACAATCACCTTGGTACCAAAGCCTCACAAAGATACAACTAAGAAAGAAAACTACAGACCAATATCCCTGATGAACATTGATGCAAAAATACCCAATAAAATACTGGCAAACCGAATCCAAGAATACATCAGAGAAATCTGTCTTAATTATTAACCCATAACTACTAATCTATAATATAGTAGTCATTATCATAATGATGAAGGTAATGTTTATGGAGTACATACCTAGTCCCAGGCACAGTGCCACATGCTTTCTATACATTCTGCTGATTAAGTTTTATATAACCCCATTATTATTCTCCTTCTAGTAAAAAAAAAAGTTAGAGATGCGGATTGGAGGAACTAGTCACCCAACTCAAGCAGCATCATTCCAAGACCTCATGTTCAACAATTTTATTGTACCATGAACTTATTTAGACAGTCAGTCATTTTCATATTGCTTCCCCAGCACATCTAGCATAAATTTACCTGTATGCAATAAGTAACCGATATATACAAGTGTGAGGCCAGTGTTTAATCAAAAGAATATACTCACTTTTAGCAAGTAAAACAAACCTCAGCACAGCATTCCAAAGATATTTGTAAATTAACATCTTATCCTCTAATTGCAGCAAAGCTCAACTTACATTGAAAAACATGAATGCAAAGATTTTGAGAGCCTTACAGATGGAATCATTAATATAATTGTCTCTATGTACATTTCGGCATCAGTTCCCAGAAATAAAGCTTCTTCCCTTCTCTCATGTGCATTACCATTGACGAGATCCTTTCTGGTCTGACTAATCCACTCTTCACTCTTACTCACTTCTATACCCAGAAAGATGCACTACAAGTCAATTAACAAGAGTCTCTTATTTGTGGTATTTGTTTTGCTAGTGGATGGGGCTTCCATGTCTTAAAAGCTAGAATGACTTCCTAAAGTGAAGAACATATCTTCCTTGTTCTTGGTTCCTGAGTTAAGACATGGGTTTATCTTGTTACTTTTTTTTGTCCTGTACTGTGAGAGGCCCTACTTTCATAGATGTGTCCATGTATAGCTACTCAGCTGAGACAAAAGTGATTTCAGCCTCCAGTCTTTTCCCAAAACCAGGTTTTTTGTTTGCATGATGAATACAGACCATTTGATAGGCTGAAAAAGATCTGTGGATACCTGAGTAGATGTGTCACAAGGTTATGACTGGAAATGCCAAACTCAACATCTCCATAAAAGCTTTGGACTGAGGTATATGACAGTTGATTTGATGTCTGATGCATTTGTTACATGGACTACCTAAGTGTGAACTCTAAAGGAAATCAAGTGAGTGTCACACTGAAGCAATAACAAGGACTTAAGGGTTACACAACTGTATAGTTAATATGGTATTTGGGGGTATATAATCATCAAGGAGGAAGATGCATGAAGTTTTATGAGATAAAACTCAGAAAAACTTTTGCAAACCATTACATATTAGTTCAGGCCATTGGCTCTTCCCCACAATAAGTTCACATTAGGCTTTGACTCAAGACGCCTAGTTTAGGCTGGAAATGTAATCACAACATTGTGGGATAGGGATTTTTACTCATGGTAGAGATCTTAATGTAATTGCACATGCATGCATGCACACGTGCATGCGCTCACATACACACACAAATTGCTTTTCTTTCATCTTTTTCTTTTGCGTGTGTGTTGTTGGGGGATGGAAGAAAGGGCCTCAAGCACATTAGTCACAAATGTGCTTTGCATACAGAAATTCTTTTACACATTTGCTAAGCAGTGATGAATTAGCATCTTGTGGCATTTAGCAATTGCTTAAGCTATAGTAAATAGTTCTTGATCCAACTTGTTTACCAAATTTCACTATTGCTTCTTGTGTTGTTACACATACCTAAAAGAAATGACAGCATGGATTTCACTCTTGCTAAGACATATAGATGATAACTTCTTCACATGAACATTGCAAACTCCCATAAACCATGGGAGTAAGAATGAAGTTATAAAACAGTCAAGGGACTGGAAAGAGAAATTTGAATACAAGGAAAGTGTTTTACATTTCTGACAATTCAAGTAAAAAACATGAATGAAATTGAAATATATAATTTTAGAATATATATATAAAATAAACACAAAAATGTTGTTTCTAATCACTAGTAAATGAAAGCTATGATAATGTTTTCAATTTTTCATCCTTCAGCATGGAAAAAACAAACAGATTGGAACAGAGACCCATAAAATTTCTGCTAAATTTGTACTGTGGAGGAATTTACAGTATCTATGAAAGGTGGAAATGTGTAATATTTCACAACTGAACAATGTTGTGTTGTTGTTATTGTTGTTGTTGTTGTTGTGTGAGAGACAAAGAAGATAAAGAGAGAGGGGGGAGGGAGAGCAAGAGAGAAAGGGAAGGAGAGAGAGATGCATGTTATATACTACACATGTGTGCATGTGCTGGATGCATGCCCTGGTGGACATTGGGTGTCCTCCTTTATCTCTGTTGGTCTTGTTTTAAGGTCTCTCACCTTAACAGGAGCTAACTTTTCAGTGAGGTTGGTTCCCAATATGCTTTGGGGACCCTCCTGTCTCTGTCCCAACACAGGGTTTACTGCTGTATGGCCACACCAGAGTTTTTACCTGGATGCTAAGGATCTGAACCCAACTCCTCACTCTTTCCCAACAAGAACTCACATCCCACTGTACCATCTCCCCATGTACAATTTCACTTTGAAAAATGCAGACTAAAGAAATATCGTGCAGTTGATACTTAAATATGGTTGGTACTGTATCATTCTCAATAGAGACAGGAAGTTAGAGAATAGGAGTGACTTCAAGTTCCAACATGAGACGATGTTAAATAGCTGAAGACACAGCAATATGGTGGGATACAATTTTAGATAAATGAAGATACATACTGCAGCACAACCAAATGCAAATGCTTCTAAGAAGCTGAGAACATGACGAAGGTCCACCACAACAGAAACCAAGAAGTCCGCCACCAAATAGAATTCAAATTCAATCATTGGCAGAACATTTTTTTTTCAGGCGGTCAGTCTCCAGATGCAAAAATAAAAAGTACTGACCTAGAAGAATGTCCACAAATGCAAAGGGACAAAAGAAATTTACAGCACCAAGAAATGTCTCCTGCCTGATAGCTACAGATGCATACAGCTGCTTATAAACATAGAAGAGCAGTGTTAAGATGTTTGTGCTCCTCAGCTCAAGAGCAAATAGCATGGAAGCTCTCACTTCCAAAGGTATGTTTCTTCACAAGTTATTTTGAGGGATTTCTGCTATTTGTGGGGATTTGCTGTTGTTGTTATTTTTCAAATAAAAGTTAAAGCAAAGCAAAATTATTCCAGCAGTTCACAGATAAAATATCACAAAGAAAGATTATCTTCTTTGGGTGTCATAACTTTGGTTATATTTAATTTGGGACATACTATATGTTTAGTCAATTATGAAATAAATGTTTTTTCTATAAGGATGTAAAATTAACAACACATATTTAAACACTGGTTGGTAACAAATAAAGACACCGGAGTGGGGATATTTTTTAAGTACGGAATGAGTAATTTTAATGACTTGGAAGCTTTTGTCAATATTTTCTACACATTTAAGAGAGTTTAATTCAAATTACCCGCCAGATCCAACATCAAGGAAAGTTCCTTGAACGCTGCAATGAACATTATTGCAAACTCTGCATCTGGTTAGCCTTGTGCTAAAATGTCACTTAAATGATCATTGTGAGTTACAGAAAATGGTGGGACTTATCAGAGTCTAAGGCAGATGATTTTTATCATATTATGGTTTCAATGTACTTGAGAAGCATGCTGTTTTATGATGCTCACCAAGTGCATATGGACATGTGTAGATCCAGTTTTTATTAGCTGTATTCTTCTGGTTCACCATACTTCCCAACCAGGCTCAACTTGGAAAAGACTTACTATTAAATGAAGACAGTTTTCTCAAGGGGATAGTAGACAGGCTGGGTTCTTGCAGCAGCACTAGAATCTTCAGGGCCAAGCTATCTACATCCTTTGTCAATAGGTTACATCACAACATCATAGACAATACTGAAAATAGGACCAGCTGTCACTCAAACAGGCTCCCCAAAATTAGAGCCAGCATGTCTGTGTAGTGAGTGATACAAGGCATATTAACACATGGTCTCCTAATACAAACCTGAACTATTAAGGAGGGAACAGGGTGTGTTTCCTTATCAGTTGTTAAATGCTAACAATTAAAGGTTGAAATACAAAATAGTCTGCCCAGTCATATAACCTCCTGGTCTTTAAGGCATCTCTCTTGTTCAGATCAGGTTGGAGATGCCTTGAAAATTATAGTGTGTGCAAAGGACTGCTGTGTACTATGCACTGCACCTCTAGGGTAAGCATGACACACCCAGATGCTGAAGGAGCCTGGGCTCATACACTGCTCTGTAAATGAAAACTGCATTGCTGACATCAGCAAACAAGTTAACTGGACAGTGGGAAATGTCTTATTTTTATATTGGTACTCACATACTTCTTCTCAGCTATACTAAAGTGTAAAAAGAAATATTTTCTTCCACCTTAGGTTTGCTTGGGTTTTGTGTGTGTGTGTGTGTGTGTGTGTGAGAGAGAGAGAGAGAGAGAGAGAGAGAGAGAGAGAGAGAGAGAGAGAGAGAGAGGGAGAGTATGTGTGTGTGTTTGAATCTATGTATGACTGTGCATATGGCTGTATGTCTGTCTGTGTGTATGTATGTACCTGTGTGTACATGTGTTTGTTAGATTTCCTTTCATTAAAAACAACTTTGTGCTTATATTCAAGTTATTTTTTATGTCCATAGAACAATGAATAAAGCCAGAAAATTAATAAGATTCCATGTAGCATTAAGCTGTATGTGTTTTTCAGTGTGTGTGTGTGTGTGTGTGTGTGTGTGTGTGTGTGTGTGTGTGTGTGTAAGAGACCCAGGAGGCCAGATAGATCAGATCTTCCTGGAACTGGAATTCAGTTATGAGCCACCTGATACAGTTGCTAGAAATTGCACTCCAGTCCCCTGTGAGAGCAGTATACAATCTTCTTTCTTGTATTTCATATTTCATCTTTCCCTACTACTTCCCCAATCCTCCTTGTCTCCTAGTCCCTCCTAACTTGCTTTCCTATTGGCCAACAGTGCTTTATTCATTAACCAATAAGAGAAACAAATTTACAAAATGACATCTCCCATAAGTCTAGCCTATTTGCTAAGACCCAGGTTAAATTAATGAGAGATTATGTCTCATAAAAATAAGGTTGAAAGCAAACTGAGGAATGACAACTAAGATGTGGTTGTCTTCTGGCTTACACACACACAAAATGAGTACTTGCACACATACATAAATACAAACATACACAAGGAACAAAACATGTGATTCTCCAGGTAAAGAAAAGGTTCTGTTCAGAGCTCACTCTCTGGTGTCCTTGAAATGCAATAATGCAATAGGGTTAAGGCTGCTTATGTCACCCAGGCTCCTGGAGGTTTCTCGAGCACTCTAGGCCTTGGTTTCAAAGTCAGTTATTCTGCATTCTTTACTACAAGTTACAAAAAAACAAATAACGAAGTTACAGTAACAGCAAAGGAATGTGTTTTAAGAGGCAATATCTTCAATCCAAACAGCAGAAGCCAACTGTATTTGGTTGTAGAAGAGCCTCATTATCCTCACCAAGTACTATTCAGCAATAGCATCCTAACGAAGCATCGCAGACCTTCCTCCAATAAACACATCCAGTCAGTCATAACAAACCCATTTTTAAACCTATTTTTATAAATTTAGTTTTTTTTTTAACTCTAGTACACTATAGAATGCAGAATGTTACCACATTGACTGTCATGCCGCAGACCCATCATCCTACTCTCCAGGAAGCTGAGACAAAAGGACTGAAAATTCAAGACTAGTCTGAGCCTGCAGTGGGTAATGGGAACCCAACCCAGGTCCTCTACAAAAGCAGTACACACTCTTCATGGATGAGCCATGATCTCTCCATCCCATGATTAATTCAGCTTTTATTTTTATTTTATATATCAATCCCAGTTCTCTCTCCCTCCTTCCCTTCCTCCCTCCCTCTCTCCCTCTTTCCCTCTCTTGCCCCCCTCACATGCACCCCAACCACCCTCCCCTCCCTTCCCTCCGACCCCCATTCCATGTGTAGGGTGATGCCATCCAAGAGGGGTCATCTAAATCTGTCAAGTCATTTGAAATAGGGACTAGGACTTCTCTCCTGTCTCTAGATTAAGGGGGTATCCCTCCATGGGGGATGTGCCTGCAAGGTCCTTTTGTGCACCAGGAATACATCCTGGTTCCACTGTCTGAGGTCCCTTAGACTGCTCAGTCCTTCTAGCTGAGACCCATGTTCAGGGGGTCTGAGTCAGTCCCATGCTGGATTCCCAGCTATCAGTCTGGGGGCCTGTTAGTTCCTCCTTGTTCAGGTCAGCTGCGTCTGTGTTTCTGCAGCATGGTTTGTCCTCTCTCTCTGCGTCTGGATTTTAGTTCGGCAGTGCAGCTTTTTAAACATTTATCCTACCAACTTTCGTTGTAATGTTCAGCTCAATGTCATTAAGAATGTACACATTATTGTTCAACTCACAACCACCTTTCCCCTTCCCAAATCAAAACTTGGTATCCATCAAGTAATAAGTAGCTCCCATCGCCTCCTCCTGCCAATCTCTGACATGTTAGCCTTGTGACTCTCTATTTCCACTGATATTAGCCCTGTGGCCTGTATCACAGTATTCCTTTTCCAAGTTGAATTATTATTGTGTAGTGATTCCTTGTCTATGCATCCTCTAGTAGGCACTAGAGCTGCCCTCTCTGTGACTGTTACAAGTAACACCACTCCGGAGATGCTCATCAAGAACAAATACTTGATCAAGGCCCTGTTTTCAGATCTCTTGGGGTAGCAGCATGGGGGTAGACTTGCTGGCTCATACAGTTATGATCACTTAGTTTGTTTTGAGGGACCGCCGTGGTGTTTTCCACAGCAGCTGCACAGTTTCACATTCCTCCCCACAGAGCACAGGGTTCCAGTTCCTCCACATTCTTGCCAACACCTGTTACTTTCTATTTTCTTTGATAGTAACCATCTTAACAGATGTGAGGAGTGGTAACAAATCAATTTTTATACTAGAAAAAGTTTGTAAATGGATACTCTTTGCTATGTCCTATGTACCCATCCTGACCACATCTCAGCTGACGCCAGGACAGAATTTGTCCCATAAAGAAGCATTTTAGCACCTACCTTAATATCCCATTTCTGTACATGTGGATTGGCAATAATCCACTACTTAGTATGAAAAAATCTAAAAATAAAAATAAAAAAGAGGATGCTGAAGACAAACAAAAGAAATATGGAAAGGATGACAGAAAATTAATATAGACATCTTTAAATGAAATTAATATAGACATCTTTAGGTAGTGTGCACAAACAAATAGTATAACTAATACTGTAAAGTTGCAAATGTTTTGTCTTTTTGATGAGAAAAAGATTGAAATTTCCTAAATTCATATCATGTGTTTTGAGGATGGTCTATTATGTTTCTTCTGCATTTTTATTTTGCAACAACTCGTCTACTATCACTCAACTTGAAAATTTTAATGTCGCTACTACTTTGAAGATTATTGTTAATATTTTAGTACATGGTTACTTTCTTTTAAACATGCATTGTCAAGAGGGTGGCATACTTGAGAGTGATCTTATTACATTCTAGGATCAGCCGTTTTTGTCCCCAAGAGTAATAGTCAATAATTGTATAATGCTAGTCAACAGAAAAACAGGATTCACTTAAGAGAATTTGTTTTTCCCCCAGCTTTGCAGGGACATGCTTATTCCACTGAGAACAGGCTACCTGCACTGACATCCACTCAGAGAAGTAATAACTTGGCAAATCCTACTTATCATCGTGTATCCTTTTCTCAATTAATTCAAGATTTTGAGTTTGTTTACTTTCATCTCCAAAATAGCAACAACTTCCTTTAATATTTCAGACAGTCTGGCATTTAAGTAACTGATTGATGAATGTTCAATTGCACTCAGAAGGAGACAGCAATTCTCATCATCCGTAATTCATTAGCATATAATGGAAATGCCGTGCCAATCAAATTAAAGTTGCATGTGATAAGAGCTCTTCCTTATTGATTGAAATTTCTTTTCTCCGCAACTGTTGTAACCTCATTTGATAGAAGGAAGGTCTCTGCCTGCACACAAGTCGTCCCCACTCCTTTTCCCTCCTCTCAAATGTCACATTCTCTTTCCGCACCCCCACAGTCATGGGCATCATTTCCCCGACAATCTTGCTTTCAGCTGTATGTTTCTGTTGTTCTGTCTTCATCTTTTTGCATTATTCATCGCTGGAGCTGGGCTGCAGCTAAATATTGGAATGTGTAGCAGATGGCAGCAGGGGAAAAAAAAAGCCATCCCTCCTCTGAATTTATGTTCTATATGTTTAAATGCTTTCTTTCAGCTTTAAGGAGGCTGCCATACCAAAATTAAAGCTATTTGCATAAATACTACCCACTACATGCCCTATGGCCCTATGCCACTATATAGAGGATAATCACCAAACATTCATGCCCATGTTTTCAGAAAGGCATAAAAATATGATTTATATACATTTTTGTTGTGCTGTTTTAAACAAGGGTTAAGTAAGCAAATAAAACATGTCACATTTTGTTTATCCTCTCAGGCCTCACAGCCCAGCATGTTTTCAGTCTGCAAACATTTAAAATTTTTAACTTCAACATTTCACCACAGAAAACATCTGAAGGTTATCCCCTTCCCTCGACTCTAATAAATTCTATAACTCAGAGCTTGATCAAAGCCCTGCTCTCTTAACTCTAACAATGTAAAGAAAGAAAATTTTAAATTGAAGTCATTTCGAATTCCTCAGTAGTTAAAATGTTTTTCATAGACACAATCAAACCTTCTTTAAAGTTGCAATTAATTCTTAGTTAGGGGAAAAATTCCATATGGAATAAAATTCTCTTTGGAAATCACGTGTTTGCATTCCCGCTGTATGATTATCCTTACCACACCAGAAAGTTCTTAATTAATTGCACTCTTCGTGGCTACACTGAAACAGATGTAAATGAGTGCTTTTTATAACCATTAACTTTCCCAGCAGGCTTTTTTTCACCAGCAAGGTTTGGGTGAATGGCTCAGAGCAGCCTGTGGTGTGGGAGGTTCAGGACGGAGAGAGTCCACCCCTCGTCTTTGCCTAGCCAGCCACCTAGGAAGCTACCATCGTCCAATTGAAAGAAGCTCCCAAACCAAAGAGCTCCAGAGAGGCCAATTGGACAGGCTTGTCACTGGTGCTTACAGAATTAGTGAGAATGGGAGTGGGAGTGGTGGTGGCAGTGGGGAGGGTGCGGCGGGGAGGGGCTTGGAGGAGCCACCCCTGCTCTCACTCGATAATATTTATTTGTTTTTAAGTTGGCTAGAAAACAAAAAGGCTCCCGAGAGCTTCAGCCAATGAAACATGGACAAGTGAGAGAAATGAGGATGCTAAGAACTAATAAAAAGGAAATAAATAAAAAACAAGGTCATGTAAGGAGTCCAAGTTAAGTGGTGCTGGCCGGACGCCAAGCCCTGAGATCCAAGGCTGGAGCTGGTTAGGCGCAGGCTGCTGTCTTCTAGGAATCCCAGGACAATGACACAATGACAGCCAGCGCGGTGGCAGGACCAGAGCCCATCTGTATGCACGCACGCTAATAGCTGAGGATTCCTCACAAGTAGTCTTGTTAACATGCTTTTTGAGGTTGGTTGGGGAAGAGGGAAAAAAAGAAAAAACAAAAAATGCTACAGCTAACAAACGCATTGTGCCTGGCCAAGGGTAGGCCTCTGGCTCTGGGCCTTTCACTCTGAGCTGATTTGTAAATTACCAGATTACCTCAGGATCTGAGAGACTCTTCCAGGGAGAGCCCCTTTCATTAAGCTGGGGAGATTTTCTCAAGCTTCAAGAAAGAAAACTACATTTGAGGGTGGTTACTTGAAACACATGTTTTGATAAAGCCAGGTAAATTTCCTCCTGGAGATGAGAGTCTTCTGTGTGAAGGAACAACGATAGACATCTATTTACCCTGGGTGGCATGGACCCACAGAATTTTCATCTGAGCCTGGTTAGATCACACGCTAATAAAAAATGTCCACTTGTCCATTTGCAGCAATGGGCTGAGGGACAGGGCCAGCAATAGGGAGTCAGGGAGATAGACAGTGACAAAATGTGCGTGAAAATGCTGTAACGAAGCCCATGGTCATGTACAATAACTATAAATATAAATAGAAAAGGAAAGCAACCTTTATTCATCATTCCTCTCATGGGCTGGTAGTAACACCTTTCCAGAACAGCAACCCATCTCTAGAACAATCAATGAGTCACCTGATTGTAGTTCCTGATGCTTCAGTTTTGTGATCAGTTAGATAGACAGCAACAGCTGCCAATTATCAAATGCCAGACACCACATCCTCTACCCAACTGCCTCTAACTCCTACCACAGCGTGTGTTTTATCTCCAGATTCGCAAATGAAGTCTGGAGTAAAAAAATAAATAATATGTCCAATGTCACAGAGATTTTCTAGCAGTACAGCCAGAAAGACCTGCCCTCAAAGCCTAAATAAGCTCTCTTTATGATGTCACGTGGCTGAGGTACCTTCTACCTGTGCTCTGGACAGCAGAGCAAATGCAGGGTGTGTGTGTGTGTGTGTGTGTGTGTGTGTGTGTGTGTGTGTGTGTTGGAGTTGGGATGACATTTCCCTGAACATCTTTTCCCAACTCCTATTTTGAAAGACCTCTTGTTTTCCTTAAAGAAAGCCAAAGGATGGCCGTTCTCTTTACAACTGCCCATAAAATAAGATTAATCCAGCTTCACAGGATTTATAACTCTATTTAAGGGATGGACCAATGTCCAAATACAGATGTGGAGATGGCTGTTCGCACACCTATTTTGTAAGAGAAGACGTCTACTTGACCACACAGGTGTGACTTCCATTTGCCCCCAGAATCTGAGCCATCCCACCTTTTGCAAACATCCCCCTTGTGTACAAGCAAGTTACAAGGTGCATTGCATCCCACACATGTGTGCACACATGCATGCATACTTCCTAAATTTATCTGCCCATTGATCCTTTTTCCTTCCCAGTGTGCTCCTGGAAGTTTTTTGATAGCTGTGGTCTTCAGTGACTATTAGCACTTATAACCAATCAAGAAAGCCTAATGAAAGGAAAAAGGAAGCTTGGCGTGTGTGTGTGTGTGTGTGTGTGTGTGTGTGTGTGTGTGTGTGTGTGTGTGAGGCCTCACTGGCCAAGTCCCCTTTTTAATTAAAGAGTTTGTCATTTGCATTCTCTACAAAACTGCGTTCTCATAGCTCCTTATTCTTTATCCAAATTGATCCCTATGTAAAAGAGAGGCAATTAAGAGAAATTAGTGTGAATTAGGCTTGAACAGGAATTCCGCACATCATATCAATTTCAATTTAATGTTTAGACTGTCTTCTTGGGGAGTTTCTCATTTATTCCTTGTTTAGGCAGCAACTTCTGCCCCAGCCTTTTAAGTAACCAGATTACTCAGGAAAGAGCAGGGCCCTAAAGAGCCACTCTGGTGTCCTGGGACTGGGATGCAGGAGATTCCCTTTCACTATTTGATAGCCTCAGACCTGAAGCGGCTGTCCTACACCACTCATCACCAATGGTGTCAGAAGCTGTATCAGCATCTTCAAAAGGAACTCCAGGACACTTTCAGTTAAAATTAGCCTGTGTGAGCTGCACAACCTTGCTGTCTTTTGAAACTATATTTGACATGACCAACAATTCCTCACAGGTATAAAACATCTTTGCTTTATTCCAGGGATTCAACAGCCCCTCCAGGGGTGGTCAGAGCCTGAGAGATCTCAATGACTTAGCTAGCACCCCCAAAATATTAGTCTGGCAGTCTAGCCCCATGGGATCTGTCATCATAATAACATTCATCCAGTTGCTTTTACCTTAGTACAGTGGCCATTTGCTCAGCTTATAAGCATAATGTTCCTTTTTATGTAATAAAACACAACCAGAGAGAGAGAGAGAGAGAGAGAGAGAGAGAGAGAGAGAGAGAGAGAGAGAGAGAGAGAGAGCACAGAATAATTAGAGTTAATGTAAGTTAAGGGAAGTGTTCCAGTACAGATGTTTTATAATGCTGATACGGCTCCTAGACTTACTGGGGAGGGGTGGAGACGCTATTGGTTTGTTATTTAGCTATGAAAATTATCTATCATGCCCCTGAGATTTGACTTGATTTTTTTTAAAAGATCTGAAGAGGAGGGGAAGAAGTGATGATGGACTTTTGTTTATAAAAGACAACTTCCATTACTCTGTGACTGAATGGGGTGGGGGGAGAACACAATGTGGTTTTAATTCCACCCTGGATCAAGCTCTGTACAAAGTGACACAGCTTCAGCAACACCACCAACACATATTCTTCCACTCAGATGAGCCCTCAAGTCAGAACCAGAGAGACTTGCCTGCTCAACGGATTTCTGAGCAAGATAGTTGGGATGAAGTGCATCCCGTATCTCAGAGAAGTTAAGCAGTGATTGTGATCCAGGATAAAGCAGGTCTTTTCTTCCTAAGTTCACTTCCCTGTTTTCTCAGTTCTTAAATGCCTTGCTTCAAATGAACTTGTAAACTGACTGCAGATTTGCAAATTGAGCCTAGGTGTGCTGTTACCCTTCAACCATTTGCATATTCCACTGTTACAGAATAAATTTCAACTCCTGGGGAAAGTTGAGGTGGATTCGCAAGGAATCAAGCATGGTGAAGCAACAGACCTCAGCAAACAAACAGTGTCATCATCATTCTGATGACTTCAAGAATGAACAATTCAAGTAGGGTTTGGATCCCATTGCTAATGAGGACTACAACAGGTGCTTAGCTCAGTAGATTTTGCTTCTTGACACATGGAATCATGGCATGGATTAATCAAGTGTAAATGGTACCTTCAATGAGCAACACCTGAAAGTCATCATAGGTGACCCTGTCGACACACTCCAGGATAGAAGAAAGAAAAAGGGATAGGAGAAAGAGTTACTATGAAGGGCATACATATACAAAGGATTTGGGACGTGAAGGAGTCATCATGAGAGAGAATACCTAGTCACCATTGGGGGCCAGACTTCCTGGGCTGGGTACCAGTGCTCTTAGCTTTGTATCTCCCAGGAGACAGAGTCTACGATTCTTTCTTCTGTTCACATGGGGCTAGTAAATAGTTGAATACACAATAAAGACACTGGCAGCAGTGTCTACCCCTGTGTTGTGAATGATGCAAGAGGTCTAGAAGGAAGCAGCAGAACTCCAAAAACTAGACAAAGAAAAAGGAAGGAGGCAACTTGCCCAACCGCCCCAGCACAGTGAAAGCAGCCAGGGGCCACCACCTACTCAGGCTCTTCCTCAAGGTAAGCCGAAGACCATGATCAGATAGGACTCAGAAAGGACTGCTGTTTAAGAACAATAGTGTTTGAATGAAGAAAAAAAAACTTGCTACTTAGTAATTTTTCATCCACTTATGATAGTACAATGGAACTTGATTGTTAGAGACAAATGAAATAAAGTGACAAAACTTGCAAATACTAAACACTCAATAAACACTGGCCCTTAAAATCAGATGGGTGCAAGTCAGATTGAGTGTTGCCTTTAAAAGATTGAGTTTTAGGTGAAAAAGAGAACAGGCACATCTTAAAACACCAATTAAATTAAATTGTAGTACAAATGGACCAAAGTGAGAAGCTTCTGGAGATGCATGAAGTCCTACACCACACAACAGGGACTTGTTGGTACCTTATAAGCAAGGATTAGCAGCATTTGTTGATGTTTCAAAGCCCCTGCCCTGTGGGGACCTGGAGTAAAGCTATGTAGCTTATAGGCCTGAGCTGATCCTCCCCAAATTTGGGGGTTGTTTAACGCAAGTCTTCTTGGGTTTTAAACTGGCTATTCCTGGACTATTCCCTTAACTAAAACAAGACGACCCCCTACCTTCACTGAGAGACCTCAGAATCCCACAAGTCTGGCGGCCTCCACTAAGCCAGCTGCTGTTTGCAGGATTCTGATGATCTGGGACTTCCCAGGTGTCAGAAGCAAACAATAGATCACAGCTGGCATTTAATTGGCAGCACCCTGGATGGCAGCCTCAGCAGTGAGAGACCAAACACTGAACAGGCCACAGAGAGAGGACTCCCCTCACTCAGCTAATATTAATTGAAATGTCTTCGTGGAATGCTATTTTGCACATTGCAATGAAAACAGTTTGTTTTTAGGATTTAAACATCCCTCCGCTGTGTTTGCAATCTGAACACTGCAGCATGTGTTAAAACATAAGATCCAGGAAGGCAAACTGACTATAAACACAGTGGTTTAGGAGTTTGGTGGGGGGGAGGGTGATGCCTTTCTTCTGCAATTTTCAAACTCACTGAAGTGTGTAGGGTTGATAACAGTGCAGTGCAAGCGAGGAAAAAGAAAGATTTAAATTGCAGGGAATTTTTCTCTGGATGTGCTGTTGGGAAGACCCCTGGAAAAGGAAGAGTGATTTAAATACATGACTTGTCCCCCCTGAGACTGCTGCCCTTTTAAAATTATAGGCTACTGTGCTAAATATTACCCTGGTTTTCTGGGGCAATAGTCTCAATCCCTGTAGTTAAAAGATATCAAGGAATGTGTGTTCTCAGCCAGTGTTACAGATTAGTATGCTAGCGTTGTTCTAAGGGTAGCATTGTTAAATAAGCCTGCCATATCCCTGGAATCAAACTGCACACAGTACGCCAAGCATGTGTATCTTTCAGGATTATATGCAGACTGTTAAGAATACAGAATGATTACTCCATATTTCTCAATGCGGGTGTCATCTCCCTTTCAAATCTGAGAGTAACGCCCATATCTTGTCATACCAACATTTGTCATAAATTTCAACTGACCTTCTGCCAGAGGAGCTTGGGGATGACTCCCTTTTTATTGTTTTTGCAGGCTTCAGCATGTCGTGATTCATCCAGGAAATATTTGGAGCCCAGCACCATGCTGGATATGAGAATAAATGAGCAGAATCGAGGAAATGAGAAAATTGTTTCCTATTTGGGAAATCAAACCCTGTGTTCATGGTGTGCCTAAATGATCTGGAAGCCAATGATCACTTGCTGTATAAACTGACTCACCAAGGCAGAAGATACAAATAAGCTAGGCATGTAGTGTGTCCATCAACGGCTTCGTGTGGAACATACCTTGAGAACTGTATTTTGAACAAGGTAAGAAATATGTATAAGAAAAGTTATTATAGACTCTTTTAAGCAGAAGAGAAAAATAAATGGGAAACAAAGAAAGGCACATTCACTGAACTAGAATGGAAAGTGCTTGCCCGAGAACCTTTCGCCACACGGAGAGGATGGGAATCTATTAGGCTTCTGCTGCTTTGTCTTCTTGGTGTTAAAAACACTCTAGATTTTACAAATAGCATCACCAATGTAGAACATTTAAATAATTCTCCAAAAAGTGGGAATCCTGCCAGTGCTGATAAGTTGAAAGAGGAGAAAAAAAGGAAACAATGAAAGGCAGCCTTGAAATGTCTTCAAGTCCTTGTCCGCTCAAAGAGTTTGCTGTCAGAGTTTGAAGCTGCTTTGTACCGGAGTGTGACATGTTCCTAGCTCTTTCATACCTTGATATTGTCACTTTTTTTTTTTTTACCTGTACTCTACCTTAGCCACCCACTTCCCTTCCTTCACCCCTCTGTCCCGTTTTTCTCTCACCTTCCCCTTCTCTTGTGTGCAAATGGTTAGTGAAGACTGTTGAGATCATTTTCTACTATCTCAGAGCAGTCCTGCTGCTGACCTCCCACGCCATCAGCCTGCTGACACCTTGGGCTCAGTGTTCACACTTAAGATGCCTAGTTATGTTCCTTGAAGAACAAATTTTTGTAACTAAAAAATAGTTTACTCAACTCCAATATATAGAATGCCACACAGAGAGTAAAGTCAAACACCTTTAAATTGCAAGCAAGTCCCTCATTAAGTACAAACTATTTCAAGCAGGGATGGAGTGCATGACAAGTTGGAAAGAGAAGTCCCTTTTAAATTAACTTCCAAACTAGAAGTGAAATTGCACTCACTCTTTGCTATAAGATAAACTGCATTATTTAGGACAACCCATTTTCTAGCCAGGCATCCCCTGTGATGATCCTTCCAACCTACTGACTTTATGACTGATGGGGATTAGTCATAAAAGTGAAGACATTAAAAGAACATTTTGAAGTTAGAAGTATAGATACTGATAAAGTGAAACAGGATTTGGAACTCAACTAGCTATTGTAGAGAGCTGGCTTTTTATCTCAGTTATGATATCAAGTGGTCAAAGTAAAGTCATGTATTAATCTCTGTAATGAGCTGAGAGCCTAACAGTCCAGCTGATCGCAAATGGGATCCAGAGAGAATGAATTCACTCATTGTATTTACTCCGTGATCTATTGGGGGACAGATGTGTGATGACCCTGTAATTTCACTGGTGGCACACTCTTAGATGCTGAAATGGGAGAACTGGGGAGCCTGATTTTTTTTCCACTCTGTCTATGGCTCTGGTGAACTAACTCTGTGAACTCAGGCAAGTTCTTAAGCGCTCAGACCTCATTACTTATGACCTAATAAACATGAAGGTGTGAGAACTAGAGTCAAAGTCGAGGCTTCAAGTCAATCTGAGAGATTTTGCTGAGGAATGGATCAGATTAAGGCAAGCTCTTACCAAACAAAGATAATGCAGGCAGGAAATCATACAATTATAGAATTTTAAAGCCAGAAACAACCTCAGAGCTTATTGATTCCTATCTACTCGTTGTGTAAATGATGGACTGGAGATCTAAAAAGAGCAAATAAGATGCTCAAAGCCCTGCAGCTAAATTATGCAGCTGTGAAGGGAGCCTAGAAACCAAGGTAACACATCAGCCAAAAATGTCTAGAAACTGTTTCTTCACATAGATGCTTACATGCCAAGAAGGTCACAAGAAAATAACACACTCTGCTAAAAATCTTTCTTATCTCTTGTTTTTTTGTGTGTTTAAATGTGCTAATGATAAAAAAAAAGAAAGAAAAGAAAATAGTTCTTATTCCATCCAAGGCAAGATGAGGAAGGATTGAAGGGTTGTCCCACTGATACAGGAGTTCCCTGACCCCCTTGTTGGCCTTGAGGAAGTAAAAGAAACAAAGCAAAAGCATGAAAGAAAATCATCTATCAATAAGACTTTAGGCTATTGTTAAACACATTTCCTAAACTCAACTGTTTTTGTCTTCTGTCAACTGGAAGAACAGGAAGAAGAGGGTAGAGAGGAGAGGTGTCTTAGTTAGGGTTTCTATTGCTGGGATGAAACACCACAACCAAAGCAAGTTGGGGGGGGGGAATGGTTAATTCAGCTTATGCTTCCATATAGCTGCTCATCACTGAAGGAAGTCAGGACAGTAACTCAAACAGGGTAGGAACCAGGAGCAAGGAGCTGAAGCAGAGGCCATGGAGGAATGCTGCTTCCTGACTTGCTCCTCATAGCTGAGCTGCTTTCTTACAGCATCCTGGACCACCAGCCCAGGGATGGCATCATCCACAATGGACTGTGCCTTCCCATCAATCACTAATTAAGAGAATGCCCTACAGCTGGATGACATGGAGGCATTTTCTCAATTGTGGTTTCCTCATCTCAGATAATTCTAGCTTGTGTCCAGTTGGCATCAACTAGCCAGCAGAGGAGTGATGGGAGATGTCATTCTGTATATATGTTTCTCGTATTGGTTAATGAATAAAGCCCTGTTGGCCAATAGGAAAGCAAGATAAATGGGACTAGGAGACAAGAAGGATTCTTGGAGATGTAGTAGGGAGGAGCCAAAATGTAGGACCAAGAGGAGTAAGAACCCTCTCTCCGGTAAGATAAGATAAGACCAATCTAAGTGAAAACACTTAGATTGATAGAATGGGTTAATATTTAAGACAGAGCTAGCCAATAAGAAACACAAATAACCAGCCAACAGTTTCGTAATTAAGACAGCATTTATGGGTGTTATTCGGGGCTGATGGGACTTTGTGACTAGTCTGGTTAGAAAGTGCTTATAACACAGGAGGACATAAGGAAAGGACATCTGTACTTGTCCAATTTAGTCAGCACACAGTTGCTATAATTGTTTTAATTGATTAAATTAATAATTAATACTATAATTAATATTATCCATATTTTAAGCCCACAATAAGGAAAATATTCTGGCCAGGTGTGGTAAAGCAGAGGCAAGAGGAGTACTGCAAACTCAAAGACAGACTGCTCTAAATAGTGAGTTCTAGGTCAAGCAGGACTGTATGGTGAGAACCTGTCTCAAGAAAGAAAAAAAAATAAACAGAAGAAAGGAGAGGAAGCTGGGGAGGAAGAGTAGAAAGGAGAAGGAGTGAGGAGGGAGGAGAGGAAAGGTTTTGAGCAGACATTTTCTGTTGTCTCAATGGTTGGCAGAGGGAAAGCTTGCTGGCTTCTGGCCCAGATAGAGGACAAGAATGCCAGTGAGTACCCCCAGGGCACACAAGACGGCCCTTCAAAATGAAGGGTTAATTACGTCCCGTCCCGGGCTTTTGGCTAAGATCAAGTGAAAAATGAAGCATTAGCTTCTAGATGTGGGCTATGAGAGGAATCACTACCTCTTCCTGCCTGTAATTAGAAGATACCCACAGCCTGCACCTCTAAGCTAAATCTCAGACCTATTTTAAACACCTCTCCCTTCCTTCTTTTTACAGTAATTATTCTTCACCTCTAACCACTCTCTAGAGTAAGGATCCATTCAGAGTGTGTGGGGAACCTCACTGGCTTTGCTACCCCCTCACTGTCTGTACACACCCCATTTGTCACTGTGTTCTATTTTATTTTATAACCCAATCTCCTCTGTGGTGAATGGCTAAATCACACTTCTCCCATCCCACTCCATTCTTTACAGCAGCCTCCATCCTAGAGCCAAAGTTCATTTTGTTCCTGTTTCACATAAGAATCCTCCAAGGCTCTCCCTCCAGGAAGAGTGGTTGTTCTTACCAGAAACCCAGGTCTAATGAAAGAAAATAGAATGGGTCTAAAGGGGTTTCCATAGAGGAGTTTCCATAGACTCCTATTTTTTTTTCCCAGCAAATAGAAGTAGCTTTCTTTCAAGGCAATTATGCTCAGACTTTAGCATGCACCAAATTCTCCTGAAAAGACATAACTTGGTGAAATACATTGCTGCAGTCATCAAAGTTTTGAATCTAGCAAGTCTGGACTTTGGGCTGAGAATATGCATTTCCAGAGGAAACCAACACTGTTGGTCATGGTGACTGTATTTTGAGAAACGCTGTCTTCCACTGGAGGCAGGTAGAGATTTTAGAAAAGTACTACGTCTCTGGGCTCCTTCCCAGGGCCCTAAGGGGCAGAGCCTGGGATTCTGTGGTATTATTTTATCTCACCGTGTGATTCTAGCAAGCAAGAAAAAAAGCAATGAACCCCTGTTCCCAGGCATCCATGACCACAAATAGTTAAAGAGCTTACAGGAGAATTGCTAAGATTAGAACTTCCTCATCTGTCCTCCACCTGCCTCCTAGGTCCCTATGCCCCTTACTCTCTTGCCTTACACTGACTCACTGAGTGACAACACCCATTAAACTCTCTCAGTGGTACTGCCCACTCCTGCCTCCCTTTATGGACTGCTACTCCCTCAGTTTTCTGGATGAGTCTACAGATTCTTCAAAGCTTGCTTAGTTGTTACCGGCTCTGGTTTTCTCAAACTAATACCTAACCCTAGCCACCAGGAAGGCAGAGCATGCTCACTGGTCCTATAGCACTTGGTCAATACCTGTCTTTTCATGGAAAGTAAAAGTGAGTTGCTTATACTGCTCATAAGACTCTAGCTCTTGGGATGGGGAGCTATACTGTGAGGAAACATTTGACAGAAGTGGGCATGAATTTGATGTACCAATTCATTCATTCAACCTTTCATTAGTTCAATCCATTAGGCAAGGGCACCTCCTTTACCTAAACTTTCCCTACTTGATTCTCCTAAACTTTTTCGATCTAAATATTTTTATGTCTTTTAAATACTAAGCAAACTCCAACACTAATGGTTCTTTAAACAAGCTGGTGTCTTCTCATTGGTTTTGAAAGTCAGACTGGGAGTCTTACAGCCAAGACAGCTCTCAACAGCTTTATTTACTTAGCTGTCATAACTGAACACTTAACTGGACATATTCAAATACTTAAAGTTCTCACTGGCAAAACCTGCAAGTGAATTGCTTAAGAGAGTGTGTGTGGCAGGCAAAATGACTGTAAAACTGTCAAGTGAGGAAAGCATTGATCTGCTTCTCTGGGTCTAATTGCTGCCCTGTGTAACTCAATGGGGATTCTCAGAGTGGATTACACAGGCTGTGAATCCAGCCCAGATGTGGGCCCCAGAACGGCTCGGCTTGCTTGCCCATAAACTACTTTTTATGGCTTCTTTTTTGTACACTTCTGCATTGCCATATATACCCAAGTTGCATTCTACACTTTAAACACTCAAAAACTATAAATTCGGTCCTTAACTTTGGAGGAACTGGAGATAAATTTCTCAGTATTTCAGGTTTCCACTAACACTTAGTCAAACTACCAAGTGATTTAAGTTTTACATCAGAATTAAAGTATGTGTATCAGCCAAGAAAGCATTTGCAAAATGCAAAAGAGCACCAAGCAATGGATAGAGTGCAATCCCCCTGTGGCTTGCTTTCCTTGTTCACAACTGAAAATAGAAAAATTATTTAAAGTTTTAAATAGTTTGGCCACTGTTCCTTTCCACTGTAAAACTGTTGCAAACATGAGGTGAAGTATAGGAGATATTTCTAGACATTTTTGTCAAGAAACAGAAGAAAAAAATTTTGCTTTCATGACTGTAAAAATATTTGCTAAACAATGTGAGTCAATATGAGTTTTTGCAAATGAGCTGTTTAACAAGAAATATCACAGTTGATTTAAAAATATAAAATACTAGTTTTATCTGTTTTTCACCTTTAGATGTTTTTAGTTTTACAACAGAATGCACAATTTATCACTCAGAATTACTACCAAAATCAAAAGAAAACAATGCACATTTTGCCTTTCTGGTCCCAAACTCATTCACTGAATTATGAGAATTAAACAATGGAGTCATTTTATTTCCAATGCTTAGGCAGTCCCTGTGTTTCTCAGCTCAAACATAAATCCTTTTATATTTCTCTTTTATACTTCTTCACCTCCTTTTCACTCTGATAAGTATGCTCCACTCATTAAAAGTTAAGAGGTCACAAAGAATTAAATTTAAAGTGTGTGTGTACATACTTGCACATGCTCAAAAGTTTGTGTGCTCTCTGCCTTTTCCAAAACAATGGGTTCTTAAGAACTGTCATAATTTTGCAAGAGCAACATGATTGTACTACAGATAACACATGAGTGAAATAGTGAATGAAGGTTCTCTTCTTGACAACTCTCCTGGTTTGCAGAGTTTCTTAGATGTGTAAGACAGCTAAGGCAACATTGGCAAGAAAAAAACAAACAGCAAATTTACAAAGTTTTCTCCCTCCCTGCCCCCTCCTATCCCTTCTACCCCAAAGCAACATCAGAAATAAATCTAATTATTTAATTTAACAAATTAAATTACCCCACTAGAGACTTGCTGTGACATTATCCTCAGGCACCCTGGCTACCAAAATAACACATACAAATAGGTGAAAACTTTTTTCAATGGAGATTCATCTCTGGAAATTACCCTAAACAAATTTCATTGGGCAAAGTCCAAAATGGGCTCAGCTTACCCTGCATTCCTAGCAGGGCTACTTTAGTTTAATTTTGTAGCCAGGAATCCAATCCGTATATGGGCATAACTCAATGTGGATGAGTGGGTGAGCACTATGATATATTCTTTCAAGTCAAAAATAAATTATGGTGGAGGAAGTGTTTTGATGATCTTACTTATCTTTGACAGCTCAATAGATAAAAGATTTCTTCTCTGGGGTAATATTTGAATATGAAATGACACCACTCAGAATAATTTAGCTTCACAAGCACAAACAGGCACCTACATTTAAATCTAAGATGTATACAGGCGACCTTCCATAATTGCAGGAGGCTATCCTGCTAAAGCTTTCTTGGCTTTGAAGATCCTTTAGTGAACAAAAGTTAATAATTTCATAAAATCAGCAATTATTTCATATAGCAGAATAACTTTAAATAAAAAGTCAGAAGAGAAATATTTAAATATCATTAACTTGACATTATTATCTAATTAGATACTATTTTATATAAAATATAAATATTATTTTAATAATTAAGTATTCATAAAATTTTTGTCTCCAATATCTAGACTCTTGGTATAAAGAAAAGCAAATCTGAAAAATGGAGTTAGTATTTCAATTCTTCTTTTTCCAAATATGAAATTAACTATTCAAGAGAATATTTTTTCTTTTTTTTTTTTCAAATTTTCCTCTCATGCTCTCTCCTCTGCAGAGATGTAGCAGGCAAAGGAGCTGCAGGTCCCCGGACCTTTCTCTGGTAAGAGTAGACCACGTGGGATACTTAGATTAATAGACAATGTGTCAATAATAAAGGCAGAGCTAGCCAATAAGAAACCATAGCCAATGGCCAATAGTTTTAAAAAAAATTCTTTTCTCATATATTTCCATCTTCACCTCAGTTTTCCCTCCCTCCCTCTTCCCTGTCTTCCTGCCACCTCCCCTCTACTCCAGATCCACCCTTCCTCCATCTTCCCTCAGAAAAGAGCAGGCCTCCCAGGGACATCAACCAAACAAAACATAATATGCAACAATAAGACCAGACATATACCATCACATCAAGGCTGGTCAAGACTACCCAGGAGGAGGAAAAGAGTGTCATAAGTAGGCAAAAGAGTTAGTGACTGCTGAGCTCTCATTGTTAGGAATCCCACAAGAACACCAATCTATTCAGTTATAGAATATGAATATATGCAGGGGACCTAGGACAGACCCCTACAGGCTCCCTGATCTCTCTACACCCCCAAGTGTCCCAGTCAGTTGATTCTGTAAGCAGTGTTCTTGTGGTGTCCCTGACCTCTCTTGTTCCTTCCCCCTCCTCTGCAGGACTTCTCAAAGCTCCACCTAATGTTTGGCAGTGGGACTCTGCATCTGCTCCCCTCAGTTGCTGGATGAAGTCTCTGGTCTCTTTCATGAGAATTCTGCTAGACTCTGGTCCCACAGCATCCTACAGGTAGAAGAAGCTGTAAATCAAAGATTCTGTGTCTGGGTTTATGTCCCAATCCCTCTATTTGAGGCCTTGCCTGGTTACAGAAGATGGCTGGTTCAGGCTCTAAGTCCCCCATTACTAGCAGTCTTTGCTAGGATTACTCTCACAGATTCCAAGGATAATATTTTAAATAATAGGAAATCTGCAAAGTTTACAATATATGGATAGTTTTTATTTGTCTGTTTAATTGGTTCAAAGAAGACTACCATCAATTTGGTTTGAAACTTAAACCCAGATGTCAAATTTGTGTGCACAAAACAAGACTACATAATAAAAATTGTATTTTTTTTCCTGTGAAGCAAGTGTTGGTAACTAGTCAATTCATAATTCCTTATGGAACAGACAAGGAAAACAAGCTATGATGCATACTTAGCAGGTGTCACATCCACTAAGTTCCCAGTGACCCCCAAAGTTGCAGATTACTATCCTCACAATACTTCTCTCATTAGTAACTATGGAATTCTTGAACTGTTTTTGTTGAACCTGGAAAACAGAAAATTTTGCTAATAGTAGGTTTGCTCTGTAGCAATGAACACAATAGCCAACCCTAGAACTGACACCAAACTGTTCAACAATGCCTTCTCTCCTTAGTTATTCTTTCTTAAGATGTGCCCCATGCCTGGCCTTTGTTTATAGTTTTCCAGATATCTATTGCCTTGGGGTAAGGCTGACATTTTGAAACAGGAAAAAAAGGTCAAAAACTGGCTTGGGAGTATCAAAGGCTGAGGTTCAGCCATGAGTGGGCCGTGGGGACTACTGAAATGATGAGTTCTTAGCCAGAATCAGTTTTTCTTTTTCCTTTTAATTTAATTTTTTCATACAATATATTTTGATCATGTTTTTACCATCATCCTACTCTTTTCAGATCTTCCCCCATCTCCCTACACATCCAACTTCATCTCTCCCTCTCTGTCTCAAACAGAAAACTAAAAATCAAACAAAAATCATATAAGACCCAAAAGTGTCAAAAGGAAACCAAAAAGCACACACCCACAAACCAATCAAACAAACAAATGAAAGAATAGAACCAAAAAAAAAAAACATGGATTCCATTTTGCTTTGTATTGATCAACTGTTCTTGTGCTCGAAATTACTCTGCACACTACTGAAGAAGACAGGTAGTCATCTATACCACCCTGCTACAAACCCTGTGACCTACAAAGTGACTTGCCTAACTGATAAACTGGTGAAACCTTGGCACAAATGCTAAAGGAGTGACCAACAGCTCCTAATTTTTCTACTGACGAGGCCGGGAACCTGAAACTAGAAAGGTCATGGATCTATGGGGAAATCTACTACTATTATTCTGATAGAAACATATCAATAAACTAGGTCCTAATGATATATAGATCAGTGCCTCACTGAACCCTCACCAGAGAAACTTCTTGCAGTAGGTGGGAACTAACACAGAGATCCACAACTGGACAACGTGCATAGAATGACTTTTGATCACTTAATACTAAATGAGATCTCTCCATCAGAACAAGTTATTCTTCCATACACTGAATACAATAAGTATATTGTTGAGAAGAGGGTCGGGAGGGGAAGCATGAAAGAGGAAGCAGGGTTGAGGCATCTAAGCAGCCCCAATGTCTGAACACAGCAGGACCACCATACAGGCTATGGGAAGGATTATCTGTGGGTGGAAGTCAGGGGCTAGAAATCCAACTATCACTAAACTGGCTACATGTCAGTTACATAAAAAGGGGACTGATGAGACTGTGAAAAGTTCGGCCATGGTCCCACACATGTCCTTCTCAAAAAAAAAGAGGTTCGAAGTAACAGAATGAGCTCAGACTATGGGAAAACAGTAAGATCTGAGCAGATGAACAACCAGAAACCAGGTATGTCAGTGAACATTGGGGACAGCCCCGTATTCTGACACCACAGAAACCTCCAATAAGCATATGCAGCCCTGGAGAAGCAGGTGGAGATCGTGAAAGCACTGAACCTACTGAGAAACATCTACTAAGAGCTTGAGGTGAGCCGCTGTGGACCTACGGTATCAGTCATATACTAAAAATGAGCCAAAGATGTTCTCATCAAACTTCCCATTTCATTATGACAGATCCTAAAATGTGAACCAAAGTACTTTATTAGTGTACTAACGAATAGTTAACATCGTATTAAACAAGGAGTGGCAACATGTACCTCACCACTTTGAAAAGAAATGACTCACAGTGCCAAAGCAAATTCCACAGGAAACAAACAGCTTTAAATTGTAAAATGAATCAATGAAAACAGTAAAATGTGAGAAAATATTTCTATGTCACAATGTGAAAAGCCTTCCTAAATATGACGCAAAATTGAAAAACCATTAAAGAAAATGGCAAAAAATGTAAACAAAGCTAAAACTCCATGGTAAATAAAAAAAAAAGTGTGATGGGAGATGTCATTCTGTATATATGCTTCTCATACTGGTTAATGAATAAAGCACTGTTGGCCAATAGGAAAGGAAGATAGGAGGGACTAAGAAACTAGGAGGAAGGAGGAAGTAGATGGGAGGAGTCAACATGTAGAGCCCAAAGAGAACAGATGCCAGCCCGCCGCTCTCCAATAAGATGACCACATGGAAATACTTAGATAAGTAGAAATGGGTTAATCATTAAGACAGAGCTAGCCAGTAAGAAACTATTAACTGGCCAACAGCATTGTATCAAATACAGAGTCTCTGTGTGTTATTTGGGGCTGGGGAAGCAGGACCAGGCAGCCAGTGGGGAGGAACAAAGAGTGGGACCAGGTGGCTGGCAGGAAAAACCTACTAGAAACAAACTTCCCATGTCATTATGACAGATCCTAAAATGTGAACCAATGTACTTTATTAGTGTACTGACGAATAGTTAACATCGTATTAAACAAGGAGTGGCAACATGTACCTCACCACTTTGAAAAGAAATGACTTGCAGTGCCAAAGCAAATTCCACAGGAAACAAACAGCTTTAAATTGTAAAATGAAGCCATGAAAACAGTAAAATGTGAGAAAATATTTCTATAATGTCATAATGTGAAAAGCCTTCTTAAATATGATGCAAAACTGAAGAACCATTAAAGAAAATGGCAAAAATGTAAACAAAGCTAAAACTCCATGGTAAATAAAAGAAAGTGGATCGTGTTTTGACATCAAGAACTCACTTTCTGGTTTACATTAACTCTGAACAAATGATCAGGAAAAAAATTCCACCCTCTCCCCCCACACACACACACAAAAAAAACTAGTACAGAAATAAGCAGTTAAGTGAACAATTCAAAACACCAGAAATAAAGTCATCTGAGAATATTTTTCCATAGTTAAACTTAGGCAGATGAAAGTTGCAACAACCCAGACAGGTAAATTTCTAAGTTCTATAATATCTCATTGTTGGTGTGATTGTGGAAAAATGGATTGTGTAACATTAAATACTTTTGGAGGGAGAGTTTCAAGACAGAGATTCACTGCATAGCTTTGGCTGTCTTGGAACTCACTTTGTAGACCAGGCTGGCTTTGAATTCACAGTGCTGCCTCCCCAGCACTGGAATTAAAGGTGTGTACCACCATTGCTAAGTGGAATTAAATACTTTTTAATGGGGTTATATTATATAACTATTGTTAGTACAACTTAGAAATTATTAAGATCATCACTGAATAAAAATCCTTCGATATATCAATTCCATTGTTAAGAACTAACTATACAAGTTTACGCTACCACCAGCAGTGAAGGAGTGTGCACCTTTCTCCTCATCCTCTCCAGCATATACTGTCTTTGGTGCTTTTGGTTTTGAAATATGAATTGTCTCATTACCAACCTTTGCTTCACAGGAAAAAAAATATCATTTTTATTATGTAGTCTTGTTTTGCCAAGAATTGTGCACACAAATTTAACATTCTGACAGGAGTAAGATGGTATCTCAGAATTGTTCTGATTTGCATTTCCCTGATGACTAAGGATGTTGAGCACTTACTTAAGTGTCTTTCAGACATTTTAGATCCCTCTATTGAGAATTCTCTATTTAGTTCTGTACCCCACTTTTTAGTTGGATTATTTGGTGTTTTGGTAACTACCTTCTTGAATTCTTTGTGTATTTTGGAAATCAGCCCTCTGTCAGATGTAGGGTTGGTGAAGATCTTTCGCATTCTGTTGCCTGCTGTTTTGTCTTGTCAATGGTGTCCTTTGCCTTACAGAAGCTTCTCAGTTTCAAAAGGTCCAATTTATTAATTGTCCATCTCAGTGTCTGTGCTACTGGTGTTATGTTCAGGAAGTTGTCTCCTGTACTAATTTGTTCAAGGATACCTCCCACTTTCCCTTCTAAGAAGTTCAGTTTGGCTGGGTTTATGTTGAGGTTTTTGATCCATTTGGACTTAACTTTTGGACATGGCAATATATATGGATCTACACACCAGCATCCAGGTATGCCAGCACCATTTGTTGAAGATGCTTTTTTTTTTTTCCTTTGTATAAATTCAGCTTCTTCGTCAAAAACCAGATGTTCATAGGTATATGGGTTAATATCAGGATTTTCAATTTGATTCCATTGGTTTACCTTTTTTTCTTTCTTTCTTTCTTTTCTTTCTTTCTTTTTCTTTGTGCCAATACCAAGCTATTTTCAGGACTATAGCTCTATAATAGAGTATGAAGTCAGGGATGGTGATACACCCAAAAGTTCCTTTATTGTACAGGGTTCTGTTGGCTATACTGGGTCTCTTCTTTTTCCATCTAAAGTTGAGAATTGTCTTTCAAGGTCTGTGAAGAATTGTTCTGGGATTCTGATGGGGACTGCATTGAATCTGTAGATTGCTTTTGGCAAGATTGCCATTTTTACTATGTTTATCATACCTATCCAAGAGCATGGGGGATCTTTACATTTTCTGGTATCTTCTTTCATTTCTTTCTTTAAAAATATGAAGTTCTTATTATATAGGTTTTTCACTCATTTGGTGTTACCCCAAGGTATTTTATGTTGTTTGTGGCTATTGTAAAGGATGATGTTTCTCTTATTTCTTTCTCAGCCCAATTATCGTCTATATATAGTAAGACTACTGATTTTTTTGAGTTTATCTTGTATCCTGCCACTTTGCTGAAGGTGTTTATCAGCTGTATGAGTACCCTGGTAGAGTTTTTCAGATCACTTATGTAAACTATCATATCATCTGCAAATAGTGAATGTTTGACTTCTTCCTTTCCAATTTGTGTCCCCTTGATATCCTTTTGTTGTCTTAGTGCTCTAGCTAGTACTTCAAGTAAGAGATATGGAGAGAGAGGGCAGCCTTGTCTTGTTCCTGATTTTAGAGAAATCACATTGAGTTTCTCTCCATATAGTTTGATGTTGGCTATTGGTTTGCTGTATATTGCTTTTATTATATTTAGATATGTTCCTGTTATCCCTGATCTCTCCAGTTCCTCAGGAAAATGGAAATTAGTCTACCTCAAGATCCAGTAATTCCACTCTTAGGCACATACCCAAAAGATGCACATTCATACAACAAGGACATATGTTCAACTATGTTCATAGCAGCATTATTTGTAATAGCCAGAACCTGGAAGCAACCTAAATGCCCCTCAACTGAAGAATGGATAAAGAAGATTTATACAATTGAATACTACTCAGTGGAAAAACACAATAGAATCCTGAAATTTGCAGGCAAATGGATAGAACTTGAAGAAACCATCCTGAGTGAGGTAAACCAGTCACAAAAAGACAAACATGGTTTGAACTCACTCATATATGGATTTTAGACATAGAGTGAAGGATTATCTGCATACAGTTCACACCAACAGAAAAGCTAGGAAACAAGGAAGACCCTAAGAGAGGCATATATGGTCCCCTGGAGAAGGGAAAAGGGACAAGATCTCCCGAGAAACTTGGGGACATGGAGGGAGGGGAGAGGGAGTTAGGAGAAAGAGAGGGGGAGAAGAGGAGGGGAGAGGTGAGCATGAGGGAGTATGAAGATTGAGACAAGGAAAGAATAGAGGAGAACAAGAAAAGAGATACTATAATAGAAGGAGCCATTATAGATTTAAGGAGAAATCTGGCACTAGGGAATACCCAGAGATCTACAAGGATGAATCCAACTAATAATCTAAGCAATAGTGGAATGGATACCCTTAATGCCCTTTCACAATAATAAGATTGATGACTACCTTAAACACCATCCTAGAGCCTTCATCTAGTAGTTGATGGAAGCAGAAGCAGATACCCACAACTAAACACTAGCCAAACTCCTGGTATCCAGTTACAGAGAGGAGTGATGAGCAAAGGGGTCAAGTCCAGACTGGAGAAACCCACAGAATCAGCTGAACAAGGGGGAGCTCATTCACCCCAGTCTGATAGCTGGGAAACCATCATAGGATTGACCCAGACCCCTTGAATGTGGGTATTAGTTAGGAGGACTGGGCAGTCTATGGGGCCTCTGGTAATGGTTCAATATTTTTCCCTAGCATATGAATGGACTTTGGGAGCCCATCCCCCATAGAGGGAGACTCTCTTAGCCTAAACACATGGGGGGGGGGTCCTAGGCCCTGCCCCAAATGATATGACAGACTTTGAAGTTTCCCCATGGAAGGCCTCACCCTCCCTGGGGAACAAAAAGGACTGGGGTTCAGTAGGGTGAACAGGAGAGGACAGAGGGTGAGGGGGCTGGGACTGACATGTAAAACAACCTTGTTTCAAATGTAAATTTAAAAAAGACAAAAATGAAAAAAAGAACTGACTATAATTTTTAAAAATTATGTTCCCACTCACTATAATATTTTATAGAATTACAGTAATAATAAGAAGATAGTTCAAAGATTTATCAGTAAGACTAAGACAACATATGCTGTTGTCACTGAACAAAGCAATGTACGTCTATTAAAAACGGGTGTGGGGAGATGGCTCAGTGAGTAAAGCACTCGCCATACAAGTATGAAGGAGTTCAGATCCTCAAACATCATGTAAATGCAGAGTGGATGTGGTGGCTTCGCCTAATTTCCATGCCGGGAAGGTGGAGAGAGAACCCAAAGACCAGGCTGGCTAGTTAATGGAGCCCTCATAGGCAAGCTCTGGGTTCAACTGGGAGACCTTGACTCAGATTGAGGAAGCCTCCAAATGTCCTTTAGATTTCTACATCCATACATACCTGCACATGCAACAACACACGTGTGAACTCACATATACGCATGCACACAGACATAAGTGTACAAAGTATACAAAGACTTATGTCCAGCAATTCAAGCATATCTCTAATTTAATAGGTTAAGAGAAAACTTAATGTATCTATCAGTGTTTATAATCACATAATGTGTAAGTAATTTAAGCATACATATGTACGTAATATCCATGATGGTTTCTCTAGGGAAAAAAAACAGTAGTAATAAGATTGAGTAAATACCTTAGAAAAGATAAATTGGGACAGGAGCAGTGGCTGGGGTTAGAAACTTCTGTAACAGTTGCATATACTGCTTTCGTTTTTATTTAAAAAGTAAACTTTTATTATAAAAATAAATCATTAGAGTCATTTGTTTCTCTTAACTTAAAATTAAAAGCCAAAGTTCAGTAGGATCTATACCTTCAGAGGCCCAGATAGCTGCAATTCCCAGCAAGGACAAATTTGATGAATATATTTATAAATTGCTGGTTTCACTGTTAAAATATCTGATATCAATTTCACACTCCAAATGCACTCCATGTGCCCTGATTCAAAATAACTCAAAACCTAACTAGAAGTTCGTGTTTTAGAGGTGTTCTTTATCTTAGGGTTAATTCTTAACTAATTCAGTATGTGGAAGGGATAAATGTCTGGGCCTCATTTCTTAGCATGTTTCAAGGGAGATCTGGTGAGTAAGATGTGCCATTGGAGACACACCACTGTGAATAGGCAGGAAAATCTACAGACCGGCCTGTCCTCCTCCACAGTCCACCCACTTGTCCAGGGAAGCATCTTTGACTACCCATCTGAGGGGCTCCCCTTCTACGCATACCTTATACTCTACCTTGCCTGCATTTGACTTCCATTCTGCTTCATGGGTTACAATAATTTTTATTGATTTGTGAAATTAGTTCTAATTTGTCTTTCTCATTTTGCTGAGAACACCATAAGAGTAGCACCAAGGTCAACTGTCTACCATTGTATTCCTAAAACTGATCTGCTATAATCCAGGCACAAATTTAATGGTCAGTATGTGGCTATTAAAAAATTAAAACTGTGACAGTCTCTGTGTGTACAGAATGAGACTAAATACTAACAAATAGCTAGGCTCATTGAATGCCTAAACTATGAATGATATTCTAAATATATGTTTTCTCCCTGTTATACTCAAAACAACTATAGCAGGAAAATTATATATATTTATGTATTATCACATATAATATAAATAATATATAAAAATATATTATTGTATCCATATTATGCATTAGGAAACAGAGATATGAATATGATTAAGTAACAACTTGACCAAAATCAAACTCAATTAATCAGAACAAATAAATGATATGTGTATCAACTATAGGTGTTGTAACTAATAACCATATAGGGCGCATGTGCAATGTATAAACAAAGTACATAGATGTTGTGTTTCGGAAAAGTGTTTCCCATAGTCTTACATGGTAAAGACTTGGTCCCCAGCCCCAGACACTTTGTCCATCTGGTGAAACCTTTGGGAGGTGGGGCCTAGTTGCAAGTCTTCACTCATGGCAACGTGCGTTTGAAGGGAATGTGAACAGACTGGCTCTAGCTTTTCTCTTCTCTTTGATTCCCAGCTGCCACGAGATGATGCACTCCATCATATGCTTTCTGCCATGATACTCACTGTGGGCCCAGGATGTAACTGGGTCAGCTAAGCATGGATTGTATCCTCCAAAACAGTGAGCAAAGATAAATCTTTCCCTTTTGTAAGCTGATTGCCTCAAGTGTTACATTATGTGATGGAAAGCTGCCTAGCATAATAGTAATTTATCATTTTAATTGAAGCTTGAAATTTAATACAAAATCATAAAGAAATGGAAATTTACCCCCAATAAGTCACCAAATAAAAACATTCAAAACTATTTCTCCTTTGACACATAGGAAAAAGCATGTATCTTGAGGATACTAAACATGACTTGTCACTTCCATTATTTTTGCAAAAGTGTGTCAGTGTTGCCTTAAAATGTAAATAGCTTTACATAGACTATCTTTGTATGGAAAATTAGGATCCCACAAGGCCCAAACAACAGATACCCATTCTACTGTTGGCACAGTATGACTGCACTCCATTATTCTTGTCTGGCATGAGGTTATGTAGTGCCACCATTATCATCAGCAGCAGCAACAAAAATAATTCTGAAGCATAGCGCCTGTTGTTCTCAAAGACAGAACCAAAACTAATTCTCTTTATGTTATAGATTTTTCAATAAAAGAAGGTAGAGTGGATGATAATATAAAAACAAAGGTCATTTTCTATGAAAGCTCTATAAGAATGAATTGATACAAAAGGATTAAAGCAAAAGAAAGATTCATTTACCTTGACAACAAGCATTCTACAAGTCATTACTGAATTCCTGAATTCCCATTCCTAAAGTCTTTTTTTTTTTTTTTTGCCTTCAATACACATGGGGCAAGGCTTTGCAAGCTGATATGGAGCCTAAAACAGACACACCAATTATAACAGCCTGTATGGTTCTTTCTCACTCATACTTATATCCACAGTGCCAGGACTAGAAACTTCTTTTTTTTTTAAGGAACCATAGTGTCTTAGTTTCGGTTACTATTGATATGATGAAATTGATGAAATACCATAGCCAAAAGCAAGCTGGAGAAGGTTTATTTGGCTTATTCTTCCATATCATTAGTCTATCACTGAAGGAAGTCAGGACAGGAACTCAAACAGGATAGGAACCTGGAGGCAGAGCTAACGCAGAGGCCATGGAGGGGTGGTCCCCATGGCTTGCTCAGCCTGCTTTCTTATAAAACACAGGACCACCAGCCCAGGGCCAGCCCCACCAATAACCAATCACTAATTAAGAAAATGCTCTATAAGCTTGCCTACAGCCCAATCTTATGGAGGCATTTCCTCAGTAGGGGTTTCCTCCTCTCTGATGAGTCTAACCTGTGTCATAAAATTAGCCAGCACACATAACAACCCCTTTCAATAGTGCCCTTCTTTATTGACTAATTAGCCCAGATACATTAACTGAGGTGCCAGAGAGATGGCTCCAGAAGTAAAGAACACTTCCTTCCAGGGGACCCACACAGGGCAGCTCACTAACACCTGTAACACTAGAACTAGGGGATTGAATGCTCTCTTATAGCCTCTGTGGGCACCCACACACGTGACGCTCTCACACACCAATCTGTAAATACAAATAAATCTTTGAAAAATAAATATTAATTAAATTTTATTTCTGCATTAGTTAAATATGAATTTAGTTAACACAAGTGAAAATCTTTTGGTACTTCATCTTCAGTCAGAAAAAAACTAAATTTTCTGAACTTGAGGTTTTGGGTTACATTTTTTTATTAGCTTATAATAATTTTCATACAGTTATATGGCATACTTTAGTCAGACTCATCCTCTACTGACTCATTAATGCTTTGTTTCTTTTAATTTTTTAGCATTAGTGATACTTCTAGAACTTTATTTTAGACCAGTTTCTGCAGCATTCTGCTTAATTCAAAATTTCTTTCTATCATCTATCTTTATTTCATTTTATTGAAAATACATTTCTTTTCACATAATGTATCCTGATTGAAATTTCTCTTCCCTCTAGTCCTAGGTCCTCATCACCTCCCCTCCCATCTGAATTCATCCCTTTTCTGTCTTTCATTAGAAAACAAATAGACTTCTAAACGATAATAATAAAATATAATAAGATAAAACAAAAGCTAACACATCAGAATTGGACAAAACAAACAGAAGCAAAAAAAGTCCAAGAGAAGGCACAAGAACACACATGTACACACACTTAGGAATCCCATAAAACCATTATGGGATAGCCATACTAGATATGAAAACAAACTCTAGGGTTCAAAAGACAAATATATATAACTAAAATAAAAAAGAATAAGGTAAGCTTTTTAAACCCTGACATCACATTATGATGGAGATCTCATTCTGTAAATATGTTTCTCTTACTGGTTAATGAATAAAGCACTGTTGGCAAATAGGAAAGGAAGATGGGTGAGACTAGGAGAGAAGGAAGATTTGGGAAGAGGTAGTGGAAAGGAGTCAAGATGTAGGGACTTGAGAAGAAGGTTTAGACCCTCTCTCTGATAAGATAAGACCACGTGGAAACACTTAGATTGATAGACATGGGTTAATATTTAAGACAGAGCTAGCCAATAAGAAACGCTAGTAACAGTCCAACAGCTTTGTATCTAATACAGCATCTCTGTGTGTTATTTGGGGGCTGATGCAGCCCTGGGACCAGGGTGGTGGTAAAATTGCTCGTAAGAAATATATATACATATAAATAAAATAAAAAAGAATAAGGTATGTTTTTTTAAGCCCTGACATGACATTGTGAGTCAAGGAACCTCCAAAGATGCAGTTGAATTCATTTTCTGTTGGCATCTACTGCTGGGCATGCAACCTACCTTCAAGAGTAGTTTGTTTCTCCTTTGAGACTCCCTTGGAAGAAACTAACCAATCATTTGCAAATGGTTATTATCTGAAGACAGCCTCTGGGCTAGGAATGGGGCCATGTGTCTACTTCTCCTTTCAGAAGAGGAATACTTAAGGGACATCAAAAAGAAAAAGAAAGGTGACTTTGATGTAGTAACCAAGAAGATTGCTTGGGATGGAACTGGAAAATGATGATTTGACCACAGTAAGGATAGAGGATACCTTCACTACTGTGACAGACAATTTTGAAAATAACAGTTACATGATTATATGAATGTGTACATATATATGTATGTGTGTGATGTGTGTGCATGCATATGTATATATATACATATGTGTGTGATGTATGAATATGTATATATATATATACGTGTGTGTGTGTGTGTGTGTGTGTGTGTGTGATTATAAGGAAGGTAAATTGGAAATAGAGACAAATACAATAGCAGCTTAAGGGAAAGATATTGGTGGCTTGTGCCAAGGTATAAGACATGGTTGGGTATTTAAAGGAAGAAAAGTCAACATTAATCTTTATTAATATTGTGGATGTGGACCACAAGAAAAGGGTAAGAATAGATGGTAATCTTAGACTTCAGGTCAATTGAGTAGAAATTAGTGCTAGAAAAAAAAAGTGGGGGGAAGCATCTAAGCAAAGTGTCAAGTTCCGAGGAGGAAATTGAGAGTTCTCTTTTAGCATATTCAGGTTGAGATGAGACAGCAATCCACATCAATGACAATAGCAATGGTTATGGGCAACAGATTCAATTACTAGTAGCTTAAAACACAGCTTTTCACCTCTCATGCATATAAACTTTGAGGGAGTTGGTCATTTAGCTTTCTTCCCCATTAGCTCTGTTTTATTGCTAAAGACCAGCTTCTCCAAGCATCATATAGAGAAAACAGCATTGACTAAAGCTGTCACAAGTGTCGCATGGCATTCCCATGTCCTTACATCCTCTCAGGCAAAATTTTGGAAATGGGTTGAAATAGATGGCCATGCTTTTTTCTGAGATTTTATGGCAACTAATCTTGACAGTATCCTGCTATAAGAGTGGGCACTGGAGGACAGCTAAGAGCCTCTGTCATATCATCCAGTGGAAATCTCAAAGACTGTTCCAAATCCTGCTCAAAAACTCAGAAGAAGTCAGGAGTGAGATTCTGAATTTGCCATGAATCATTTTCTTCCATTTTGAATGTGTGGAGCAGAAAGCATCTTATAAACCCTGCAACAGCTTACACTTTCTGAAGATGTCAATGGCAGTATTCCTATTCCATCATATATAATGAAAAAATGCTATTCATCCTTCAGGAAGTGGAATCTAGATCCCTTCCTCTTGAAGGTGGCCTGTCAAATGAGTAGAGGTGATACAGAATATTTCCAAATCTAGTCTGGGAAAAGAATAAATCACAGTTTCCCCACTGCAATTTGGAGCATTTCCTCTTGGAGCCGCAGCTATAATGCAAGAAGTTCAGCTACCACAGAGCCACAATGTTGTATGGAAACCATGGCACATTAAGACAATGAAGGCTGTGAGACTTATTCCTTCTTACCACTTGAAAGAAAATACATAATTAGAATGTACACACACACACACACACACACACACACACACACACACAGAGTGGCAAGCTAATCCTGGCCTGTATTAGCTAGAGATAGTTAAGAATCTTTAGAAAAGAGACAAAAATGAAACCTAGTCTAATGTGATAACTTTTAAGACCATATATCCAGCTCTCAGAACCCTACTCAGTAACCAACCAGTTCTTATGAGGAAACTGGAAAAGAACATGTTCCTCCTAATTAGTTTGTAATTATGAAAAACAATAAAATTATTGAATATTAAGAGTGACTTAAGTCCCTAGCATTGCAAAGCAGTGGCTACTGTTATCCGTAATCCCTACACTGTTTCCCTTCACCTATTGATGGAAGGAACTGAGCAGCAGTGGAACATAGGATATGTCTGGTCAGTCTGAAGACTACATCTCCTGTCTACTCACAGTGCTCTCTACCTCAAAACATACTCGTGCGTGCACACACACACACACACACACACACACACACACACACACACACACACACACCGTGAGGAAAATTAGTACTACTTAATTTCCACTGCTATGAACTATAACATGAACATACATGAGATACGCTCAGTGGATGGGGTTGTAAACATACTATCAGATGCCTGGTCCTAAAAGTTCCCCTTCTCTATGCCCCACAAAACAATTCTATCACCACTAGCCCCTTCTAAGATCTTTCATACAACACACAGGAAAGTAAGATGGCAGAAAAAGTAGCTCACTCCTGTAATCCCAGCACTCACCAAGCTGAAAGAGAACTACCATCAAGGACCGCTGCCACGAGTCTGAGATCAGCCTGGGCAATATAGCAAGCTTAAGTCAGCCTTGGCTCTACCTGTCCCCCAAAAATTCTCAAATGGGTTTTCTTTAGCATTGAAATAGACCACAGTGAACACCCTTTTTCTGTTTCTCCAGAGAAAGGTACTCCTGGAATGTGGAGGGAGAGTAATGCATGGTCTCTCCCAGCTCTGGCAAGGCTTTGGCTTAGCGCCACAGGATAGAGCTATCAGTGAACTGGAAACACAAACGGGCTCACGCAAGTCATCAGGAGCTGCACAGCTATTGAGCGGTTATCATTGGCTCAGTGTCAACCAGGCGGGAAATGAATAGAAAATCCCAAATGTAAATTTGTTTAACATTTGCCACCAGTGACCTAGAGAAATAGAGAGCCTATTGAAGTTTGTAGCTGGGTAAGATTAATGTTCATTTTGGTCCTAAAAGAAAAAAAAAATCAAAATTGAAGGCAGTATGTTCAACAGAATCAGAAATCTACATGTTGAATTAATTGTGTGGGGGGGGGAACTAGTTAATGAAATAATCAAGACCAATTGAACAAAAATAAATAAATAAAATGGAATCACAACTTTGAGAAATGTGCTATCTATATAAAATGATACCTATCACTAGCCAAGTCCATGGTGTACACACACAGATGGACACTGGGGGAGAGGGGAAGAGAGAAGGAGGGAGAGAGGGGGGAATAACAAAAAACAAGTAGAATTAAAAGAGAAATTTGTGTAGTGGGTATCTAATATTTTACACAGGAATTTTATTTTCTTATAGTGAGTACTCACAAACTTCTAGTGAAAGAATGTTTTTCTCTTAGATATTGTTCTTTTTGTAGACACCAATTTATTACAGGCCCTGGGACTTATGGAGCCAACAGGATGACACAAAAGTTAAGAGGCAGAGAGAAATACTGTCTTTTGGTATTCTTTCTTCTTTTTAAAAAGGCAGATATAAGTGACTAAGCCAAACTCTGTGATAAATACAGTATGTGACAATGTATTAAAAATAAAATTAAAAGGTTGTGCCATGCCATGTGTGCGTTTCCCAACTGAACAGCCCTACTTTCTCTGTTTAGCTTCATTTCTAAGGCAGATCTTTGAGTTTCAACATGACAGGCCTTAAGCTATGAATAGAATAAGATAAAAAGAAAAAAACAGCTCACTTGGTGCTGTAGAGTTTCCCTGTAAACTTTTCATCATCTCCTACCACATTTTTTCACTCAGGATCTTGCAAATATTTTAGATGAAAACAGTCTGAAAAACTGGTTGTGGTATAAGCTGAGACCCTGGCCGAGTCAATTAGTTGAGTTAAAAACAAATCAAAGTAAAACAAACAAACAAATAAAAGAACAGTAACCGCTTTTTGTTAAATTGATTTTTCCTTATGGGTGAGATTTCCTATTTGAAGAGTGGACATAGACAATAATGTTTTGTCTGTATCTCTATATGTTGTGTCATGTGAAAAGATTCAACTTTTCTGAAAAACAATATTCTGTATGTTCCTTTGTTCACTGTCAAGACAAACAATTATGAAGTATATCAGAGTTCTAAGAAAACCACAGAATTTGGGTCTGTGATCTCAAGATGACTCTGAGAGTTGAAGTGCTTGATCCTTCCCAAGGACCCACATGGTGGAAAGAAAGAATCAATAGACTCCTACAAGCTGCCCCTCACCATCACACACATGTGCACACACACGCACTTATATTTGCACCTTTCCATAGGTTAGCATACCTGAAAATGTGTCCCAATAGTTTGGAAGTACCATGTGAAATCTTTTATAGACCACTCTTTCATTTAAAAACAGAATTTAATGGTATTCTATGTAAGAGAAAATGTACATACAAATTCAAGCACACAAAGATATGCCTCATGGCTCCTGGCCCCTTGATGGCTATGAGGCAGGAGAGCCATTGTCTTGAGTAGTAAGAAGCCACTGGTGAGCTGCCCATGTTCCCATAGAAAACTCCACACCCATATTCTGGTTAGACTCAGTGGGTCACTAAAACAAAAAACATGATAGCAGGAGGGGGTCTGGTTGTAGTCAATCTTGGTGGCAGGTGGGAGGGAGTTAAGACAGAAGTGACTGGAATGACCAGATTTCTATATGCATGTATGGCACTGTCAAAGAATAAGATAATTTCTAAAAAGAAAATTAGCTTCATCAACTCCAAAACTAACTTCAGTTTGCATCTATTTTCCTTTAAAGAAATAAAGTGGCTAGGGGAACTGGCACAAATACATTAATTAATGCATTGATTAATTACATTAATTAATATATTGTATAAATTATAATTAATAATTAGTCATACATTGATTAACATAATTGTATAAATGTCACTAATTGTGGCATAACAAGATCTACCTAACACTTCTTGCATCTTTAATTAAAAGAATCCCAAAAGGCACTCCCTTTAATCCCAGCGCTTAGGAGACAGAGATAGGTAGATCTCCATGAGTTTGAGGTTTACCTGGTCCACATAGAAATTCAGGTAGATCTCCATGAGTCTGAGGTTTACCTGGTCCACATAGAAGTTCCAAGCTGGCCAGAGCCACACAGTAAGACCCTATCTGAAAAAGAAAGAGAGAGACAGAGAGAAAAGGACTTGCAGAAGATATATTCTGCAGTATTTTTAAGAAAGCTTGAGATGCCATATCACATTACATGAGTTTTCTAAATATCTAATCAAATTATAGAAACAGGAATTGCCACACGTGCTAAAAATAGGATCTACTCATTCTCTTGCCAAAGCAATCTTCTTTGAGACTGGCTTTGAGAATTACATATTTTCAATGGCTTCTTCTGTTTTTGTTAAAAAGTATTTCACCCTTGATTTCTCCGAGTGCTTTTCAAAACCATTACTAACTACAATTAACAAAAGCTTGGGGCAAAACTGTCCAGTTAGATTAAGTGGAATTGTACTTCCTTCTCATTGTCTCACCCAGGTTCAAAAGTGAGTCTCTGTCCCATTTATGTTAATTTGCAAAGGATGCTGCAGCAACTATCACAAACTGACTGCCTTAATCAACAGACATGTATTGTCTCACAAGTCTGGGCATGGGAAGTTAGACTCAAGACAGTGGCTAGGTTGCCTATTTCCAAGAGCCATGAGGAATTATAGTTTCATGGCCTTTCTCTTGTCAGTGTGTCTATGTTCAAGTTTACTTTTTTAAAATAACAATACAAATTGTGTCATATTAGAGCTCATCCTAATTGTGAAGACTCTATCTCCAAATAAGGATGATTGAGTTACTGGATGCTGGGGTGTCAACCTATGAATTTAGAGGGTAGAGGTGCCACAAAATTTAGCTCATAGCACCATCATAAAGCTTTTCAGTCTGTAGAAATTTTCTTCATGTAGCTAGACATAGTGACACACATTTGTGATCCCAGGATTCAGAAGACTGAGGCAGGAGTATCACCATGAGTTCAAGTCTCTGTCTACAGAGAATATATACATAATATGAAAGGGAAATAGGAAAAATGGGAAATAGGATTTTCTGGGTAGTTTTATGTCCACTTGACACAAGCTAGAGTCATTTTTGAAAGAATAATCTTCAATTAAGATAATGCCTGTAGTGTATTGGCCTGTATCTATACCTATGGTGCATTTTCTTGACTGATGGTTGATGTGGAAGAGTCTAGATCACTAGGTCTGTGTCACTCCTGGATTGATGGGTTTGGATGCTGTAAGTAAGCAGGCTAGCAATAAACTAGAAAGTCAGTAAGCAGTGTTCTGTGGTTTCTGCTTCAGTTCCTAACTATAAGTTCTTGCCAGACTTCCCTCAGTGATAGACTGCTCCCTGGAAGTATAAGTTAAAATTTTTCCTCCCCAAGTTTCTTTTGGTCATGGTTTTTTAAAAAGGGAGGGAGGCAAATACAAAAGGAGGATGAGGGAGGAGGAAAAAATAATATTAAAGATGTTTTAAAAGGCTGTAAGGAAGCTGGGGGATGATGGTACATGCCTTTAATGTCAGCACATGGGAGGCAGAGGCAGGCAGATCTCTGTGAGTTCCTGACCAACCTGCCTATGAAATCTAGTTCCAGGACTCACTCCAAAATGAAACAGAGAAACCTTGTCTCAAGAAAACAAAAAGAAAGTGTAAAAATTAAAAAAAAAAGGCTGTAAGGACTCATAGTGTTTTTATTCACACAAAATTACATATAATACACATAAAGTATTTGTATATAAACAGAGAGTTTAAAGGACATTATGCCACTTGGGCTAGCAGTGTTCCCTGCAAGAAACATAGACTGTGTAACAACAACAACCAAAATACCAGACATAAAAAAACACCCTTTAGAATAGTTGGTCCTGGGAGTGGCGTGGAGAAGAAGGGGTATCAAGATACTTCAAAGCTGTTAATCATAGTGCATCCTGAAGGTAGTTGCATACATATAGCTGAAGACACCATTACTTCAGACAAAAGGCTTGGCAGATTTGGGCAAGATCTGACCTGAAAACCCCCTTACTGGGCACTAGCTTTCAAGGTACCAGGATGTACTATGCAAGCTATCAAGACAGAGGAGCAACCAATAGTCATAACCAGCTGTGACACCTATGAACCACAATTATCAGTGTGGTAAGATATCCCTAAAAGTACAATGGTGGCACTGGCATATTTTCAGTAATAAATAACCTAATTAGACTCATGGTCCACTCATCAGGAGGGAAATCATCCCTGGAATTGTATATCTAGCTGACGACCTATATTTAGTGTAATGGATCTTAGAATATACAACTACATTTTCCTAAAGGAGTGTAATTCCTCCTAAAGGAGTAATTTCCTAAAGGAATGTTAGAAGGCTACATACTTAGCCTTCTAACCACATGTAAATGTAGCTCTCACCCCTTGTCAAAGAAGCTTCCATTTCCAAACAATAGAGACCATTACAGAAAACCACAACTAATCAATATGCAAAGAACATGGATTCCCAACCCTAAGAGATATAACTACAACACAGCTCTTGCACCTAAGGCCTGGAAAACATCATAGAAAAGTGGGTGGGAAGAGTATAAGAACCAGACCAGGAAATCTGCTGTGCAGTTGTGTCTCCTAGAAATGATATGGGAGCTACACACATAATACCGTGCCTAGACAATACCTGGACAAGAACAGCATCAATAGACATGCTAACATAGAGGAGGGAAGTCTCACAGGGCCCCACCCCTAGACAGAATTACAGGCGACTAAGGAATACTGAGAGTAGGAGAATTAGTCTTCCCCAGAGTGAACCCCTTGATTAGTTACCCAATGTTAAGTGGACTCTGAAATCACATACATCAAGAACACTAAATGAATTCGGTGGGTTCTCTCTCTCTCTCTCTCTCTCTCTCTCTCTCTCTCTCTCTCTCTCTCTCTCTCTCTCTCTTTGTCTCTCTCTGTCTCTGTCTCTCTCTCTCTGCATGTGTGTGTGTGTGTGTTTGTGTGTTTAACAATGATGATGATAATTAAAGAAACAGAGTCCATAAGTTTGAGAAGGGAGGAGAGGTGACAAGGGATATGGGAGGAGTTGAAGAGAGGAAAGGAAGAAACAATGCAATTATATTTTAATTTTTCAAAGTAAAAAAAAATTAAACAAAAAATTCTCCATGTTAGCACTCAATCCTGAATGGGGGTATCTTTATCAAATCTCTCCCATCAATGTTCAGGGATTTATGCCAAAGGGAAAACAGAAAAATTGTAAGACTCAGAGGGCTGATGCACATATGATCCCAGAAACCGTGACGTCACACACACACACACACACACACACACACAAAACCTTTACAAATTCAAGCCAGATAAAATCTCAGCATGGAGAACAGGTAGTGGGCACCTACTGGGAGAGTTTTCTCCAGTGGAGTGACACTCGGGCAGGCCTCGTGCTCAGCAGTACTGGACCTATGCAATATGGACTCCACGTTTTCTGGTGTGCTTCTTCTTTGTTGTTATTGTTGTGTTTTAGTGGCTTTTGTCTTTTCTGTCTTTGTTTTGCTTGTTTGTTTTGATAGAAAGATCATGAAGCTATGTGGGGGGGAGGACTTGAGGGAGGGGGAAGAATATGATCAAATATATTGTATGAGGTTTTTTGTTAATAATAATTTTAAACTGTGAGGAAAAACTTAAAAAGGAAAGAAACCTATTAATATATTACATTATATTAAAATATTCTTATATTTCCTAATGTAAGGTCAACCAAGTAGATATTCAAGATGGTCACAGCTTTTAGATTTGTTGGGCAGTTTTGTTCATCCTCTGAGAGAAAGCACAAGCTAAAGGATCATGACCAACTGTAATGTTCATGAGTGTGTGTGCGGTGTGTGTGTGTGTGTGTGTGTGTGTGTGTGTGTGTGTGTGTGTGTAAAATTCAAAGTCAAGCTTTTTCCACCCATCTGCTCTGCTTTATGGAGGGTTCTCTTGCTGCACAGCTGTCTCCTTTCTCTATTTGTCTGTTAAAGAAGTTTGAAGAGAAGTAGAGAGGATGAGACCAGGCAATGAGAGCACTTTGGACTTTTCCAAATATGAAATTACCAAGTTGCCTACAATGCACACCAAAGAACCAGCTGAAAGTGGTTAGGAAGTGTCAGCAATTTTAAATGTGTTACTAATTATTTCTGTACCTCATCAACCACTCAGCGCTTTTATTCTTGGTAACCATGACTCACCCTCTTCATTCATTCATCACCTCGATCAACGCTTTCTGCTACAGTTACTGCCTGGCTTCATCAGAGAAGTGGTGAGAGAGGGGTGGGGTGCTAGGTCCTGGATGTCATTGAGAGTCACCTTCCAGCCATATCTCCCCAGAGCCATGGCCTGCTACCTCTTACTCTGTTCCTTGACTTTAGTGGGAAGATGGAGCATTGAGTGTGTAGTTGCTAAAACTCTAACTCCAGCTTCTGCCAGGCATCTTCTAATGAGTGCTATATGAGCTTTGGCTTGAACAAAATGTTCCAGTGCCTTCTAAAGACTAAAGTTATAAGACAATGTGTCCCTCATCATATGTAGGAATGCTTTCTTTTTTTTTTTTTTTTTTTAGTATGAATCCATAAATTCAGGGTCTCCCATTGTATACCTAAGGGGCTGGTACCTAAACCATAGACTGTTCAATAGGCACTCGTTAAATAAACAAGCAAATAAAAGAACTGACATTATAAAACATACAGAGCAAACACAGAGAAACATTTCAGCAATTATAACAATGAAATATAGCTCAGGAAGATAAATTTTATTATTAGGAGACAACTGCTGAATTCACTTGGATGAATGTATAGGTTGTTATATGATAAATCAGAAAACATCTAACAAACTTCCTAAACAAGACCTATAAGACTAGGGAGGGTATGGCCTCAAGGGAGATGCCCAGAAACAAAGGACAGGGGAGCCTGGGTGGCAGCAGAGTCACAGAGGATCTAGCAGAATTCAGATCGTACTGCTGAGATTTATAATTCTTCAATATATAATGTACCTATAACGAGCCATTCATATGCCTCCTGTAAAATATGGAGAAAATCCTATAACTTGCATTCCTGGTGGCAGAGGTGGGGGATAGTTCTGTTGTGTGACTTGAGAGTTCTGCCACTTTTCTTCTTGTTATACGTGTGGCTGGCAAAGACAGCCAGCCCATAAGGAAAACGAATTTCTGTTCTGGAGAGTGAAATTATAGAAATCTTGGGGGGCCTGATGGATTAGAAAGGTCATGAGACATGGGACACTTTCCAGATCAGATGATACAGAAAGACTAAACTGTCACCTGAGTTCAAGACACTTGCTGGGTGTAGGGATGAAATTCCTACCAGATCTAAGACAAGGTCTCCAATGTTTCTTGTATGGCTTTTAGTTCCCAGTAAACCAACACTTTTCATCACCATCCCACTGCTCTGAGCTTGCCACCTTTCTCAAAATCAGCTTTCTGGTTATGATTATTGATTAGTATGCTACCTAACATGTATTAAGGTGACCCAATGTGACAGTCATGTTATCAAGCAGTTAGCAATCCTCACATTCCTAGGTATTCATCTAATATACTCCCATGAGGTTATAATGCTATGCCTGTAAATGTATAGTTAATATCCATGTGTCACTAAGTCACCACACAGAGTACTTTTTATGTATAGACTGCCTGAATCTTAGGGCAAGCCTAACAGGCAGAGAAGGCAACTGAATCGTGAAGAAGTTAAAGGCTTGCTGGCTTGACCTGAGGAAAACAGCACTTGAAAAAGCTAAGCAGTATACCCAGGATCTAACCCAACAAGAACATGGGGCTTAAACTCAAGTCTGATGATCTTCAAAATCCAGTCTCTTGTGCTTCCTGAAAGAGGGCAGGGGGAGGGGGATGAATTAACTAGGTCTTGAAGAGCAAAGTCTAAATCTTCTTCACGGCTCTCACAAATTTTCAGAACCTCTATACAGAACTTGGAAACCCGGAAAAGATGTGAAACAGACAGAGGAATCTTATCAGGGTTGAAAGAAGTGACCTCAGTAGGCTCAGGTATTTGAAAACTTGGTCCCAGTTGGTGGTATTGCTTGATGAGATGATGGGCAAGGTACAGCCTCGCTGGAAGAGGTATGTCATTGAGGACAGGATCCATAGCCTTGTCCCACTACTACCTTGCTCTCTGCTTCCTATTTGTGGTTCAAGACAAGATCGCTCAGCTGCCCACTCCAGCTTCCCGCTGTCATGCCTCCACTACTGTCGTGAACTCTCCCTTTGGAACCAACAGCCCAAATCAATTCTTTTATAAGTCGCTTTTGGTTATGGCGTTTTTATCACAGCAACAGAAGAGTAAGTAATGCAAAAGGGGGAGCCAAAAGCACCAGAGAGAATGGTTTTTTTTTAAAGACAAGTGTATTGGGCCAGAGCATTCATGAGGATACAACCAGTGCAGTCACATGAACTCCATGCTCTGCGGTCCTTCACGTGAGATTTTTACCCTGCGGCCACCATAGTGAAGCAATGACCTAAAAAATCACTCAACAAAACAGGGCTTAGAGAAGTCAATAACTTGGCAAAAGTTATCGCTCACGTTACTGAATTTGATTTGTAAAGTTGGGGGGGGGACGATGGACCATACTCACAGGTGCTTAAAAGCAGCTCACCGTATGTCATGCCCCCACCACCCTCTAATACAGAACACAGCCTCCTCCTCCTAACCGAAGCCCTTGACCTCTGATATCTACCTTGGGCAAAACAGGCTCCTGCTTTGTGTGACCTTTCATCCTGTGGGAGATTCCGGTGTGAGCACAGAGAGAATCAGCATTGGAAATCCACTTCAGAGACATAAAGCAGGTAAAGGCAGAGACTCTCCCTTTATTTAATAATTCTTCCCCATCGCTAGGTGCTGAACACTTTTATTTAACAATATAGTTAAATATAATAAATAAAATATAAATATTATATTTAACAATATAGTTTTCTCTTTACAACTAGATGAAATGCTTTGTCAGTTACCAACTCAACTTATTTTTCTCCAGTTGACAAACCGAATTTCATGCTGGGTAGTGGTGATACACCCCTTTAACCCCAGCACTTAGGGAGGCAGAGGCAGGCAGATTTCGGTGAGCTTGAGGCCAGCCTGGTCTATGCAGCGGAGTTCCAGGCCAGCACTACACAGATAAATCCTGTCTCAAAAAACCAAAAAAGAAAAAAAGACAAATGAAATTCCCCAGCATCTTCAAAATAACCCAGCTTCTCCCATCCCTTATGGTGTCTCCTTTATTTTAAACTAAGGTCTGCTTCTGACTTTTCCATTCTGTGGATCAATTTGTCTGTTCCTGAACCAATTTCTCAACAGCTAATAGCGTAAGCAAAACATCATCCCCATATCCACTATTCACTATTCTCAAGTCTGAATTGAACAATTCTTCTTCTTGGCAAGAGAAAAAAAAACTGTTGTTTTGATTGAAATTATATTACAATTATAGATTAATTCAAGAAGTGTGGTATTTTCACACTATTAAGTCATCTTATTCAGAAATGTCTCTCTAATTAAGAAGATTGTCATTTATACCCTTTAGCCCAGGCTTAATGTTTTCCATATAAAATTGTTGTGTGTTCTTGATTAAGTTAATTTTAGATGTCTTGAGAGTCCTAATGCCACTTTGAATTACATTTTCTAGTTGATGGAAAAAAACTCTTGATGGGGTTGTCCTTCTGTATATGTTCATCTTGTTAGTTGATGAATAAAATACTATTGGCCAATAGGGCAGCAAGATAGGCTGATCTAGGAGATGAGGAGAATTCAGGGAAGTGTAGGCAGAGAGGAACCTGGAAAGAGAGGATGAAAGTCAGGTGTTTTCCATTAAGATGAGATCATGTAGAAATTCATAGGTTAGTAGTTATGGGTTAGTAATTAAGACAGAACTAGCCAATAAGAAACCCTAGCCAGCAGCCAACAGTATTATAATTAATATAAGTCTCTGAGTATTCACTTGGGGCTGATGCCACTGTGGGATCAGGCTGGCGGGGAAAACTTCCCGTAACAAATTCTATTTTCTCCCTTGACCGCAACTCATTCAGAGTTCTTAGGAAATGACACAAGCAGGTTAACACAGCTTCAGTGTGACTGATTTGAATTCAGCAGAACATTGTCCAGGAAGAGTAGTTGATGCCAAAAAAGAGCAAAGCTTTATGTGGACGAATTAACTCGATGGTTATCCTTTGTACATTTGTGCCCTTAAACACTAGTGAGAGCTCCCAAGTGTCCAGATAAAGAGGAAACACAAACCAACCTTCTTCCAGTATCACTAGCAGGGCATTGTCTACTCTTTTTACTTAGTGAGGCCAATATATAACAGGGGAAACTGTCTCAGTACATTCAGGCTACTGTAACAAAATTCAATAAACTGGGTAGTTTGAAACAGAAATGCATCCTTGCAGATTTAGAATCAGGGATAACTAAGATAAAGGTATCTGCAGAGTTGATGCCTAATGAAGTCTACATTTCTTCTTTTGCTGTGTTCTTCCATGACAGAAGGGTCCAATAAGTTTCTTGAACCTGCTTTATAAGGACACTAATGCCAGAGTAGTCACCACTATGGGATTAGTCACTTGGTCACCACCTTAAAAACTACCATCACCGTAGGAATTAGAACTTCAACATTAGAGTTTGAGAGACACAACATTAGACAATAACACTGACTGAATTTAACTTTAAAAATGAAAGGGATGTGAGCACATGAGAGTTTAAGGAACAGAGCATAAAGAAATGTCAAGGTGACACACTGAAGTTTAGAAAAAAGAGGGAAATGCTGTGGTATAGTGTTTAAGATCTAATAAAGTTTGCCTGAAGATCAGAATGCAAAGCTAGCCATAGCCATAGAAGCCGGGCAGTGGTGGCACTCACCTCTTATCCCAGGGCTCAGATGGATCTCTGTGAGTTCCAGGCCAGCTAGGGCTACAGGAGAGTGAGTCACTCTAAAAGAAACAGAGCTCACATCTTTAAGCCCAGCACCAGAGAGGTATATAAGACAGAAGCAGGGTCTCAAAGCTGACATTCAGTCTCAGGAAATTAGTCTCCAGCCACACTGAGGACAGGATTACCCCAGCCTTGGTAGAGGTGAGAGCTCTCTTGTGGCAGGCTGCTTTGCTTCTCTGATCTTCAGCTTGCACCCCAGCATCTGTCTCTGAGTTTTTATCATTCATACTACAGGGAAAGTTTGAGGGAAGAAAGAAATGAAGTAGATTCTTGGGAACAGAAAAACAAATGTCTCATACATGATTCTAAGCCATTCCCTGAGGGTATGCTGTACACCAGAGCCTGCACAAACAACAAAGAAACAGGGACTAATGAAGGCAGTCTGAGAGTGTGTCCGAGAGTGGGAAGAGACAAAAAGCCAACCACTGGGAGATAATGTGATAAGTGAAGCCTGATGGGAGGGGCATATCCTCTATGAAAACAAGGAGAAAGAGAAGGGTAGAATACAAGGAGACTCTGTGGGTGGGGGAAACAGCTATGTGATGAGATCATGAGTCCCAGTCTTTGCCCATCTCAAAAACTGAACAGCAAACGCATCTATTGAAAGTGAAGGGTACTGGCTTGTAAACGCTTTCTTGAGAAAAGAAGACAAATTGTAATTCCAACTCCAGTGACAAAATGTAGACGAGTTCCCATATCAGGAGCAGCAGGAAATTAGTGCAAACATGGGTCACTGGTTCAAACTGTACCCCAATGATGAGCAGTGACCAATGCTATCAAATGATGTAAGCGTTTAAATGCAGAATTGTCAGGTTATACTTCTATGCAAAACTCTCTCAATGTTCTCGCTTAAGTGAAAACAAGGAAATTCAAATGTCTTCGATATGACTTTTACTGAAAAGCAGCTGATAGTTAGGAGTTAAGTAGATATGGGAACCATTTCAGTAAAGACCAACAAGCTACCCCTACAAGCAGCCCCTGTGTTTCAGAAGCACCAAATGCCAGACAAACTGGCTACTATAAGTTCCATAGGTACCAGGACTGTTCAGACCGATCCCTACCTCTTTTTTTCCAAAAGAACATTTGTCACAAGGAAGTAAATGATCTCATAAATATGTACAGACATGTAAATATATACTCCTAGTGAAGTACAAACTACAGGGCATTTTCAACTGTACTCATGTCAAAAAGGAGAATTTAAGTTGGATAAATTTCCTAAATAAAATTTGCAGACATGTTTATTCATTAAATTCTTTGTTCTTGCATACTAAATTTTAATGACAATAACTTTATTAGAATACACTATATGTTTAAAGCATATCATCATTATTAAATTCAAACTTTTTAGAATAAATGCTTCAATTTTCCATTAGGACTTAATAAAAGGCCTTTCTATAGATCAGAACAACAGAGGAAAATGCTTTTTAACATCATGTCAAGGGATACATTTTATATGATGAATGTCTTTGTTTGATATTCTAAAAGTATACTGGACTCTAACTTCCCTACCCACAATCATACTAACTTCCTAAAACACAACCATTTTAATGTGGAGATGCTTAAGCATCCAAAATAAACATTTAATCCTGAAGTTTCTCAGGAGAAAGACCAGAGACATGGGAGTCTGTCCACTCAAATCAACTCTCCATATATCAATAGTTCATAAATAAAAGATGTACCTCACAGATTCAAGAATTTCTATGCAATATTTCTAATAAAGTCATTGACTAGTCTACATTTTGTGAATAGCCTTGTCAATTCATTTGTGTGACAACATGAGTCAAACACCAGTGAAACCCCACAGTAACTGTGCAGTTAGTTATCACGGACTGGACTTGTACCTTACACAAGCCAGGCATCAACCCTGTTACTCATGCCTGCTGTGCATAGTAGCAGTTTCCACAAACTTGTGTCTCTGCCTCCTCAGGCCTGTAGTTGCTACCCAATTTGCTCAGCTCCAAAGTCAGCATCTTCACTCTGGCCTGCACGGTCACGGTCTACGAAGCTTTCCTTCCTTATCCTTATTCCTGATGATCTCACACATTCGTCCACGGACCAATCATAATCTGTCCCGGGTTTTTAAAGTTGCTGCTGCCCATGATTATAAACACACAAGGACCTCATGGATAATCGCCTGCCATCCTCCAGGTCTCCATCCCTAACAGTCTCATCAGGAGGGCACTCTGTCAGCCATATCTAAAACTCCCCTAGCCCCACTCATTCCACCTCAGCCCCTGGCCTGCTTACCTTTTCCTCCTTGGCTTTTCTTTGTTGATGTTGTTGGAATACATTATTTTTCCGTTATTTTCTGTTTCCTAACTAGAAAATACGTTCCACAAGAATAGAGAATTTCGTCTGCCTTGCTCATTGCAATTGCCTAAAGTATACATAAAACACAGTAGGAGTTCAGTAAATGTGTTTTATGTTAATTAAAGATCAGCTTTGTCTTCACTACTTACAAATACAGACAGACAAGGCAATTCTGAAGAACTGAAGTTTTAAAACATTAGTAGCATAGATTTGACAAGAGCATTCTTTCTGCCTTAGCAATTACTCCTTCCCAAACTGTGAAGGGGAGAGAAGTATCCCTTTTATCTTCCCTTGTTCCTGACCTAAATTTGCACAATTTGCCAATATTGGCCCAACATGTAACATCTCCTGCTTTGTAGCATTGCTGTGTTTCTGCTCCAATACTCCACATTTTAGTATTCAGTCACTAGGCAATTTTGATATGAATGTTCCACTTTGGTTTAAATCTCAACTTGGCTATTCTTTGGCAGTACCAAGAACTTGGAAGACTCGAGAAGCATATACACAAATCAGCTACCACAAGTGGCCTCATTGGTATGGCATCTAGAACACGCACTGGCTGGGGATATTAATTGTCCTTGAAAAAATCACGACTGTCGCTGCTGGCAGTTAGTTCTCCACAGAGCTAAGATCCTCTGTCTCCAGTCACACTCCACTCCCCCACCCAGACCCTACTGTGTTCTCCTGCACCCTCAGTTTGCCAGCCCTGGCTCACTTACCTTCATAGCCACCTGTTCAGGCCCAGCTGTTTTCTGTGCCCAGAGACTGCCACAGCAAGAGAATTCCAATCAGCGGCTTGCCAGTGATGGTGGAAAATTCAGCGCCACCAGGAGTAGACTCTTAATAAATCCACATTAACTTCTCTTTAAAGAGTGTCCAGACTGGTTTGCTGCCAGCATTGTCCCTGAGGTGGCTCAGCCTGGCACCATGGAAAGTTCAAGGACTCTACGGTTAGGCAGCCCTGGGTTCAAATTCCATTTACAAGGTTTTAAAATATAGCTCATGTTTAATGAAAAGCGCTCAGCATTTTACAGACACTAACATCATTTCACAGTCCTAATGAGATGACCCAAGTTCTATTATTCCAATTTTTACAAATGAGAAAAATTGCTCAATACATGTGAGAAACCTGCCCCACAACTTTGATGATACAGAATGATTAGGCCTGGTTATTATTCCAAGAGTTAGTGGATTATTTTACACAGTGTTAAGAAGATTTCTTACTTTCAGCAACAAACGTGAATGCTTACATATGCAATAATATTATTCCTGACTTGGCTTAAAAAGTAACCCAGAAATGTAGTGATTACAGGTCATTGTGCTGATGGCTAGAGACATGAAGTCACTGGGAATTGTTAACATGAGTCAGCTAGTTTTATTTTCTTTAAAAATAATAAGTATCTTTTAACAAACACCTTAAAGTAATTCAAAGAAAAATGTGTGTGTGTGTTTGTGTGTGTGCATGTGTGAGCGTATGTGTTTGTGTTTATAAAACTAGAGGGTTTTGTTTTTAAGACTTTCCACAACCTGGAAATAAGCCATTTAAGCTGTTCCCTTTGGTATGAATGAATCTCATCCTTAGGTAACAGCTTTTTTTAATGAAAGGTTGCTGGAGTGCAAGAAAATGGGTGATCTCAAGCCATATTAGAAAGGTAAATCCATGCAGTCCCATGAGCTGCATTGAGATGGCCTCAAAAACCACAGCTCCACCTTCCAGAGCACATCCCTGGATTTTCATGGTGACTAAACAGAGGAATTACATGGGTTTGGCTTTGCACACAGAGCCTTAAAACTTGATCACCTGCAATAAACAGAAGGCTTGACTCTTCTAGCCCATAATTCTTTAAATGTATGAAACACACATAGTATTTTCCCCTTAAAGGATACTGGGTTGTAAAATTATCAAGAAAGTACCATTATAAATGAGCAATTGATAATTAGTCTGATTCGTAAGCTTTCTGTTTTCTTAACACAATTTAAGAATATGATATGAACCCTCACCAAGAGTTCTGAATTGTGTTGACTTATTTCCCAAAAGAATGAAGTAATAAAATAATTATGTAATAGATAGCTAAAATTTGCAGGAAGGCTCATTTAATGAATTTACTAGGAATGTATCTACTGCCTTCAATTATACTATGAAAATATAAACTAATTTGGATGGCATGAAAGCACCTATTCTGACTAAAATGAAAGAAATTACAAGCCTGATATAAGGTGGTAGACACCAGGCTGAGTTTCAAGCTCCATCTGTCCATTCTTCTAGTGTTGGGGAACATTTACTAACCCTTTCTGTACTCACCAGCAATACCCATCCCCCAGGGAGGAAAACACTGCTTGTCAGCTTTTCAGTATTCTAAATTTATCCTTTTCTCAAAGACCAATTTGTTGTTCTAAGAGAAATAACCAACCCTGACAGAGAAGAGAAATGTGTTGCAAACAATTAATTAAATATTTGAAGGTCCTTGAGTCCATTTCGATGGAATTACAATCTAACAGGCAGACAGGGAAATATCTAATATATTCTCTTTAATAATTTTGTGAATTGTGGTCAGAGAGGATGATTTGTGTTCTGTTAATCTAGCAAATGTACATGTTCTTAAAAAAAAAAAAAAACACTTTGAACTACAGAAGATTTGAAGCCCATTTTTGTTCAAGTCCTTCAGCCACTTCAAACTTATTTATCTACAAGTTGATGCTGGTGATACTGACATCACAGCTGACAACACTGGCTGGAAATGCAGCTGAGAAGTGGAGTATTTGCCTAGCACTTGAAAGCCCTGGGTTTGTTGCCTAGCATTGGAAAATAAAGGAGGAAGAAAAGAAAACAAAGCAAAGAAAAATTTCCTAGCAAAGAATATTAGAATTATCAAGAATTCTTAGCAGGAATATTTAGATTCAATTCTATATAGTTAAAGCCTTCAATGAAAACTCTGTATTTATTATTCTTTATAGACCAAACATAAATATCAGCGGAAAATTGGCATGTGAGCCAATGATGTGGATGATTGCCCACGTTTTAGTCAGTGACTCGAGTTACCTGTTCCCTCTGAGAGAAGCACGGGAAAAGTATCTTGTGTCTCAAATGCTGATTCAGTAGAGACAGTCACAAGTAGAAACTTTGGTTCATTGCATGGCAAAAATCCTCTCGCCAGTGGTTTCACTCAGTGTTCTGTAATCAAGCTTTGTGTTTCTATCAAACCCAACTATTTTTATTTGAGAGCATTCACACATTCAATATCTTTTCTTGCTCACTAAGGGCAAATAGCATTCAAATCTGCATTATTTGATTTGTACAAATACAGCCTTAAGAATTAAACTTATTTTCTAATGCTGGTTTTTGTTTTCAACAATAATTTCCAGAATTTCAGATATGTTAAGTTCATGCTTTTTTTTTCTTCATCATATTCTTTTCTTATCAGTAATATAGCCTCAGGGAAAAAATAATAATTGGGACTAGAAAGTTTACTAAGAGACAAAAGTTTATAATGTTGGAATGAAATATATAAAGAACTTTGATGATTCCTCCATGGAAGGCCTCATCCTCCCTGGGGAGCAGAAAATGGGGATGGGATGGGGGTGGGTGGGGGGCATGGGAGGATGGGAGAAAGACAGAACTGGGATTGATATGTAAAGTAAGATTGTTTCTAATTTAAATAAAAAAAGGAAATAACTGTAAGAATTATTTTGAGTTTATACTGTGCTAAACTTGTGATTTTTAAAACTTTATTTGCCTATTGATTATTCTACAGAAGCCTGGACTGTAATTTAGAATTTTAAAAATCCATGAAAATAAAAATATTTTGCACAAAATACCCTTGTAAGTGAGAACGAGCTTTTGCTTGTTTTCAGTGAGCAAGTTTAATGTTTTATTTCTTACAAGGTTATCTGGGTGTTTCACTACGCCACTTTCTACTTAATGTAACTCGTTAAGTACCGCATGAGAGAAGGTGTATTTGCACACAATTGCTGGGAGTTGGATGACATGTCCCCACGATGCATTCACACCGCCTTCCTGTGGGCCTGTTTGTGTGGCAGAATGAGCAAAGAAAACTGACTGAACAGCCTATGGCTGATATCTTCATTCGGCAAGCCCCCAACCCCCCGAAACATGCTTTCAGAGAAGCTCTGGCAAACTCGATATTGTTCTCATGGCTCCCGACGCCTCAGAGGCATGACTTCTCTGAGGAAACACTAGATCTTGTAACAGAAATATCTTTAAATCTTTTAGATAGCCAGTCCACTGGGAAAGGTTTAAGAAAGGATCAAAGCGTGTCTTTTCAGCTTGAATTATTCCATTACAGCTGAATGTGACATAATTACAAAAGATGTTGCATGTGGAATCTCATCAGGATTATCTAACACTCATCTTTGTTGGCAAAGTCTCCCCAGCTGTTGCTCTGATCGCCCAAATGTGACTGGAGTACAGAGTCCAAACGTCCTTGTAAGTGACCACTGCAGGGGCAAGCTTACGTTCCTTAGGCCATTTTGGGAGTTTCCACAATTATCAATAGTATTTACTTTAAAAGAAAAAAAAAAAGAGTAGCATTTCCATCTAAAGCAGTTTTAGAAAACATTTCTTTTAAGCTCCAGCTAGGGACTTATCTTTTGGCACATTTGTGCTCGATTCAGCCAAACTCATTTCGCTATAAACATTTCCATCAGAAATGATCATTTGTGTCCCTATGCGAGTCAGCCGTGTTCTTATTTGTTTGGATGATCGCGTCTTAATTTAGTGATCCTTGCTCTTGATGCCTGTTAATGGCTCTGCGGGTAGAAATTCTTGTTAAGGGGAATGACTCAGAAAGAGCGTTTATGACCCTGAAAATGAAATAAGCTGAATAAATATTTAATTCCCTACTATGTTTAACAAGTTCTGGCCGCTGGTAATCACATTCAAAATTTTAAAAGGTGTGGGTTTTGGTTTGGGGGTTTTGTTTTGTTTTGTTTTTTTGGAGACCATTGGCCAAAGTGTCTCTCTTTTTAACTATATCACTGTAGAAGTTCAATTGTAAAATGTAACATCAAACATAAAATGAGTAATTACTCATTCCAAAGGATTTGAGGAAAGCAAAAAAAAAAAAAAAAAAAAAAAAAACAACTTTTTTTTCTTCCTTGCCATGGATTACATTTTCTTCATACATTATTAATGAAGTTAAACTACTAGTAACATGCCAATCCTGCTGCACGGGAGATTTGTGTCTAATCCAGCACAAAACAGGCCCAGTCACATAATGATAGAAAGAAGAACAAATGTCAACAATTTCACACTGGGACTAGATTAAGCAGATCGTACTTACTGATTCCTTACACAGGGATTAGCTCACTTTTAGTACGCTGAGAAGGAAGGCCACACTTCTCTTATATTAACACAGAACTGCACCTGAGGAAAAGAAGATAAGAGAGGAAGACTCTAGCCCCGCTCCTCCCCAGTCCCACACCACGGAAGCTTGATTTATTAAATACCACAGACTTAAGCCATTGTTTTGATAATGGGCTACATAAAAATGTCTAATAGTGATATAAGCATATTAATACTTAGAGATCAAATGTAATATCACTGTTCATTGAACTCCGATTAGATCTTACTTAAAATAACTGGTGTTTACTGTTTACTCTCTGCTTGCTAGGTTCGAGAAGCTCAGAGGCTTAGGTGGTGGCTGGATTCCTTACAGGCAATATTAATGTTGAAAGAGTTCAAGGATTTTTTTCCCCCTTTTAATCTCGAGCAGCTAAGGCCTGCAGACCTTACGTAAGCAAACTCCCTTAACTTCAGCGAAGAGTTTACCAGTTGCATAAATGTCGCAGAAGCTGGCTCCATCCCTGTCATTAGTCTCTGTCAAAGGGTGTGTACTCATGTGGAATGTAGTTTTCAGAACTACAGTCACCCAAGTAGATCTCTTATTCATGTCTCAAATATGTATTACTGTGTACAAAGTAAAAATTCACCGATTTGCTCACCTATCATTAATTTATACTTAGGAATTACAGACATCTGTGTGATCGCGGGATATCCATTCCCAAAGTGACCCAAATTGCATCCATGAGAGCAAAATCTTCCAGGGTTTCTGCGTCAAACAACTTCCCCAATGTACCTCACCTCCACCACCCCAAAATAAATAAATAAATATAAGCTTGATCCTAAAAGAAAAAAAAAAAGAGTTTCAACAAATTTTACGTAAGAGGAATTCTGTCTTCAGGCTAACTTCCATTTGGCTCCTGAACTGTTAGTTTACTCATGTAATTGATAAGTGAAAGTGACAGATTTAACCAGTTAGAGAGTCATTATTTTAAGATGCCAACCTGCTGTTCATTACATCATACATATGCAAATATAAAATGACTCCTTAGAAACTTTCGATAATAACCCCAAAGCTTCATGTGCTGAAGGCTTCGTTACCAGCCTCTAACTGTCCACAGAGTTGGATCCACTGAGGATAAGTTAGGTCTCCAGGGGTATGCTATTAATGGGGCAGTGAGACTGGGTGTTATCTCTGTCTCTGTGTGTGTGTGTGTCTATCTATCTCTTTCTCTTCCTTCTTTCCCTGGTTCTCCCTCCCCTTCCTGTTACCATGACTAACTTCTTCTGTCACTAGAACCTGTCATAGTACTTTAACTCACCATTGGTTCCAAAGCAATGGACTCAATCAACCAATCACACTGAAACTTCCAAACCTGTGAGCCAAAGTAAACCTCCCTTGTCTTCTTTTTTACATTGATTTACTTTAGGCATTTGTTACAGCATTGGAAAGCTGACAAACACAGCCTATATTCGTGCCAATATAAAAAGTCACACCAATCAAACACTCTCGGCCTCTTGATGCAAACTGGGAGTCCTCTACTTATTTCCCTTGACCCCACTCACCCTTTTCTTGTAGCTCATCTCCATTCCTTTGTGACTCCACCAAGCTATGAAGTCACCATCTACCAGGGACCCACAGCCATCTCCCTAGGCTTGAACTCAGATCAAAGCATCACTCAGACCTCATCAGAAAACCTTAACACAGAGGCCCACAGATGGATAGTGCACAGGACCTAAGAGGCTCAGGAGCACCCAGTCTTAAATGGGGTGTCTTCACCAAACCCCTCCCCTCAAGGCTCAGAGATCTAAGCAGAGGAGGAGGCAGAAGTACTGTAAGAGCGAGAGGACAAAGTTCCCTGAGTGCAATAGAAGTGAGGGAGGCGCAATGACATGAACAAAGGAGTGAAGACCATGATGGGGACACCCACAGAGTCAGCTGACCCGAGCCAGTGAGAGATCACTGACTCAGGTCTGACAAATGCGGAACCTGCATAAGACCAACTAGACTCCCTTAGTATAAGTGACAGTGGTGCAGCTGGGACAGTGTATGAGGCCACTGGCAGTGGGTCCAAGATCTAACACTAATGCACAAACTGACCTATGGAGACCATTCAATATGGAGTGATACTTTGCTCAGCCTAGACACAAGGGTGTGGGGGTGGAGAGATGTCTTGGTCCTGCCTCAAAGGGACCATGGGACAGACTTAGATGACTTCCTAGGGGAGGCCTTACCCTCTCTGAGAAGCAGATGGAAGGTGGGAAAGGAAGTGGGGGCAGCAGGAAGAGAGGAGGGAGTGGGAACTGGGAATAAATTTAAAAATCAAAAGAAAATTGGCTATACCTGAAAGTATAATTAATATGCTTACATACATATTTATATAATATATATATAATCATAAAAAAGAGAGAGAGAGCCAATGACTCTAAGAAATCAGTGTCACCCAGACACTGAAATCACAGAGACTATGACAGCACACACAAGACCTGCACAAGTTCCAACCAGACAAAAATCCAAGCACCAAGATGGGAAAATTGACACCAAGTCCCACCCCTAACCAAGAAATTATTTTCTGGGAAAAGGGAAATTAGTTCTCTCCATTTCAATGTCACTACGTGTGTCACCCATGCTTCAGGGCAGGCCCCATGCTTAGAAGACTAGTTGCCCAATACAAAATAGACTCCATAGTCTTTTGTGTGCTATTTGTTGTTGTTTTATTTTGTTTGGATAATTTTATGTCTTGTTGATTAGTTGGGGGTTTGTTTTGTTAGTTTCTTTCAATTTTTGTTTGGTGTATATTCTTTTTCGATAAAGAGAAAAACCTGAAATTAAATAGGTATTGTGGGGGGGGGAGATCTGGAAGTGAAGGAGGGGAAAATATTATTAAAATATATTCTATGAAAAAAAAACCAGGCTCCCTGAACATGGGTGTCAGCTAGGAAACTTGGGTAGTCTATAGGGCCTCTGACAGTGGAACCAGTGTTTATCCCTAGTGCATGATCAGACTTCAGGAGCCCATTCCCCATGGAGGGATACTCCCTTTGCCTAGATACATGGGACAGGGCCTAAGCCCTGCCCCAAATGACTTGACAGACTTTGATGATCCCTCTTGGAAGGCCTCTCCCTCCCTGGGGAGTAGATGGGGAATGGGATACGAGGGGGAATGGGAGGGTAGGAGGAAGAGGGAACTGGGATTGATATGTAAAATAAGATTGTTTCTAATTTAAATAAAGTTTATTTTAAAAATTTAAGAAAAAAGTTATCAAAAAAATTTAATCATGTAGTAATAGTATCCACTAAATCCTTCATAGCAAAGGGGCATGTGTAGATGTATGTATTCAGAATCATAACCAACTTCCCATAGGTCTAAACACTTTTAAAATGCAGTCATAATTTATCACATATTTAACAAATGAGGACTTTTCATTTGAAATGACAGAACTTAAATCCATGTCTCCTAACTATAGCTTCTCTTAATCAAGAGAAGGCTTAGCCTAATGTTTAACCCCAAGATAATGAAGTAAAAAGTTTTCAACTGCAGAAATAAAACTTTGATGCATATATTCACCTATTCAATCATATTTGTTTCATTGATTCCTAACTTTGCTATAAAGAGAATGAATTACTAGAGACAGCTGTGGATAGTAGCCAACCAATATCTTCTTTTTATTTATTTATTTATGTATTTATTCTTATTTTACATATCAATCCCAGTTCTCTCTGCCTCCCTCCCATGCCCCACCAACACCACCCTCCCATCCAATCCCCCACACACTCACTACAGCAACTAATATTTTTATTTTAATTGCTTAATGTTCATTTTTCCAAACTCTACTTAGGAAGAAATTCAGTTTCCACCCATAGTGAAAGATCTCATTCTAGGAATATTAATTTCATTTTTTTAAAGTAATGGAATCTTAGGGTATTTTTATTATGAATGGCATAAGACTATGACAAACATGCAAAGAAGTAATGGTAATAACTAAGGTTGGAAAACACCAATTTGTTGTTGCTGTTTTATGACCTGGGAACATTAAATAAAGGGGAATATCTGTGTCCAAGATAGTTTTGTGTGTGTGCGCAATGGTAGAAATAAACAATGCTTCCTTAACCTAGAGACAATAAAGAAGGCCTAGTCCCTATTCCAAATGACTTGACAGATTTAGATGACCCCTCCTGGAGGGCATCACCCTACATGTGGAGTAGGTGGGATGGGAGAGGAGAGTGGGGGGTCATGAGAAGGTTGGAGACAGGGAAAGAGTGAGGGAGGGAGGGAGAGAGGGAGGGAGAGGGAACTAGAATCGATATGCAAAATAAAAACAAAAAAGAAATTATAATTTTAAAAAAAGAAATAAACAATGCTCTTAAAACACAAGAAAGGTCTAAAATCCCAAATATCCAAGGATGACAAAGGAAGAAAGAGGAGGAAGAAAAAGGAAGTTAGGTACAAAGAAATTATAAGAAATGAAATAATAAAAATTAGAGTAGAAATTGATAGAATTGAAAACAAAAATAATAGGAAAAAATAATGAAATGAAAAGGTAGTTCTTTAAGGTTATCAAGAAAATTAATAAACATTTTCCAGGTTAAAAAAGATTAAGAAAGGGAAGACACAAGTAACTAGTGTCAGAAATGGAAATGAGGATGTCACAGAAAGGGCAATATGTAATATTACGCACAATGCTTGATCTGTAAGTTTGATTAACTTAGTTGAAAGACACAATCCTAGCAAATTTACACAAAGGGAAACAAGTGAGCTGAATATGTCCATATCCATTTGAATTAGTGATAAATAGCTATATAAACAGAAAATAAAAGGCTCAGATAGTTTCCGTGGTAAACATTACCAAATATTTATTCTCTGTGGTACCTTCCTGAAAACAGGCATAAAATCCACTTCATCGCTTCCCCTGTGAAGCCAATGTTAACTCACAAACATAGACGAAGACAATCCAATAAAGGAAATTTGTAGATCAGTATCTCTCATAAACATAGACATAAAAATTATCAACAAAATATTTAGAATTTTAATCTAACAATGTATAAAATGTTTTAACATGATCATGTGGGATTTATTCTAGGTAGTATAAGATTGGTTCAACATTCAGAATAAGAAAACATATTGCATCAATAAATGCAATAGAAACAAGGAGCTGTATAGATGGCTCAGTGTGGTTAAGAAGACTGCCTTCTCTTCCAGAGGATGCAGGTGCTATTCCCAGCACCCAAATGCAACGCACAACCATCTATAACTCCAATTCCAAGGAATCTAACTCCCTCTTATGGTCTCTGTGAGCACCAGGTATGTACATGGTACACTGGTATACATGCAAACCAAACCATATATATATAAATAAAAATTTGCAAAAACTTTTACAAAACCTAAAATCCATTCATGCTTTTTAAAATGCTAAGAAGAGCCAGACAGATTTTGAAGCAGGTAAAGTGGTTTCCCTATGAGCCTGTTGACGGAGCTTAATTCCTCGAAATCACAGTGAAAGGAGACAGCTAATTCTCAAAAGTTGTCCTCCGACACATGTGTGCCATGATGCACATGTGAACACTTACTCAAGCACACATACATATGCAAGTATTAATAACTAAATAATTTTTTAAAAAATTTAATTCTGTGGTTGGCATTGTGGCATAAAATACCAACACTTAGGAGGCTGAGACAGACAGATCTCTGTATGTTTGGAGCCAGCCTGATCTACATAATGAGTCCCAGGACCGCTTAAATTATGTAGAGAGACCCTGACTCAAAAAACAAAACAAAACAAAACTTAATGCGGGGCAAATCAGGAACAGAAGGTAGGCTCTTCAACTTAATATTAAAAGATCTACACAAACCCAAAGCTATCATCGTACTCACCACTAAAATCAAAAATCACAACTAGGATCAGGAACAAAAGAAAAATATCTCCTTCCTTAACTCCAACTCACTGTGTATGTGGGAAGGCATGTCGCATGGTGTGCACACATGTGAACATGAAGGTCAGAGGTCAATGTCAGGTTATCTTCCTTGATTGCTCTCCACCTTATTTTTTGACATGGGGTCTCTCACTGAACTAGAGCTCACTGTTTCTGTTAAGCTAACAGGCTCGAGAACTTCTGGGATCTACTTCCAGGACCCTCTCACATTCACCAGCCCTCAAACCCTGTCAGCACTATGGTCACCGACACCTATCTTCATGCTCAACTTTTACATGGATGCTGGGCACCTGAACTCAAGTCCTCATACTGAACAATCTCTCCAATACCCCTACTGTGTATTTTATCAAAAGTGCTAGCTAATAAGTCAATAGAAAGAAATAAAATATGTGCAGATTGGAATAAAATAAATTAATGCTGTTCACTAATATTTCTAAATCTGTTTTCTATCTATTCAAGAGTTTACATTTTCCTAACTACTTAAGGCCAATGAATGATGAAGGGGATTAAGCATCATAATTCCAGGCAAAACACTTGAAATCAGGCATGGGGTTCTTTGTGATTTCTCCTCCTTATCTCCTGAAGAAGCATGTGTGGAGATGGAGGTCTCAAAAGACAACCGGGAAAACAGAATCCCCATGAGGCACAGCATTTTGATTTTTGTGAGTTTTATGTTGATGAACACAGCATAACATGCCATCTCTGGGTCAGTGCATATTGAATTCATGTAACTAACATAAGAAAGCTGTTTTAGCTGCTCAGATAATTTATTAGATGACAGGGTAAGTAAAGTGTTTCTGGCTGGAGAATGGAGAAACATCCTCAGAAAATGGCTTTGATGAGGGACATAGAAGATGGGGTGGGATGGGGCAATGAGATAGAAGAAATTGGAAGAATAAATTCCAAAGGGCAAAATAAAGGGAGTTGGCGGGAAAGGGATAAGAATGTAGGAATGGGAGCCTGTACTGAAAGCAAACATTAGATACGTGTTGTGATTTGAATGGAAAGAGTGACAGATGCAAACACATTATCTTGTATTTGATTCCGTAGGCAGCTTCAAGAACCCTGAGAACTTTTCATCTGAGAGATATCCTGATTAGGGCAGAACCATGAGCAGACCAAGACCAAAAGTTCCACTGAAGGCAGAGAAAGAACTAGTAGGTTCTACAGTTTTCTGATTAAAAAGAAACAAGGATAGACCAGCAAGAAGCCTCCGTGAGTAAAGGCACTGTGGTGGTTTGAAAAAAAATGGCACCCATAGGGAGTAGCACTATTATGAGGTGTGACCCTGTTAGAGGGAGCATGTCACTGTGGGGGCAGGCTCTGATGTCTCATATATGCTCAAGCTATACCCAGTGTGGGAGACAATTCACTCCTTGTTGCTTGTAGATCAAGATGTAGAACTCTTAGCTCCTTCTCCAGCACCATGTCTGCCTGCATGCCACCATGTTTCCTACATGATGATAATGGACTAAGCCTCTGTAACTGCAAACCAGACCCAATTAAATGTTTTCTTTTATAGTATTGCTGTGGTCATAGCATCTCTTCATACCAATAGAAATCCTAAGACAGGCATCTTCATCAAACTTAATAACCTGAGTTTCATACACAGTACCCAGCAGAAAACAATAAGAGAACCAACTCCACATGCACACACACACAATAAATACAAGAAAAAGGAACAAACAGCAAGAAAAGAGCTAAAAGTAGGCAATGTGGTAGGCAGTAGAAATGAATTTGGGAGTGTGAGAAACATTTACGTGGTAGACGTGACAGGAAAGATGTGGGAGGAAAGAAAGCAAGCTTGAGTACCAAGTGAGTGGCTAAGCTTCATCCCATCCAGAGAAGACCGAAGACAAGGTTTGGTGCAATGAGGCTATGGAGATGGTAGCTTTGAACTGGATGCTGCAGAAGCTGACTTTCCCCATGCCTACAGTAGCAGCAAAACAAAAGATTTCATGCTCTTAGTTAAAATGAAATTAATTCTATCAGCGGGATATATTATAAATTGTCCTAAGTGTCAAGATGATACAACAGAATAATCTCACATAAATGGATATAATCTTAATTAAAAATTTAACATGCAACTTCAAACAAGTGTGTTCTTTTCAACTGAGCGAATACTCAAGCATTAGATGACCCCAGGTCAGTAAATTCAACATATGGCATATGGGTCTTTTGTGAATTATTTGCATATTGAATTACAAATAAATAATTGAAGAGACAACATTTCTTTGGAGGTGAAAAAATGATAAATAAACGTTAAAAATGTCCCCTCTTGTGTCGTTCTTAGGATGAGATAACTCATACAGTTTTGTTTTGAATGTAGGCATTAATGTGTGAGTGCCTGGAACAGAGTCAGTTTTAAAATGAAAGTGTAAAAAAAAAAAAAAAAAAAAAAAAAAAAGGAGAAAGGAGAAATAGCAAACAGTTATGGTTACCTGGAAAATGAAGAGAATACTGATGGCTAAGCAAGGTAACTCTGCTAAATTTTCAGAAACCCAGACATCTTAATTTTAACATCCTCCACAAAACAGTTGTAAAAGAAAAAGGCAAGTAAGTGAAGTAAGTGAAGGCTCTGACTCATTTGTCAGCAAAAGCATCTCCACAAATGCCTCACCCAAGCTGTTTCTAGAGCCTTCCTCTCAGCTTGAAGTCAAATCCCTTTCCTTTAGATAGCACAAATAGCTAAAGCCTTGGTATTGACTTCCAGGGAGATTTGCCATAGAGCAGCAGTCTCAAATCCAAAGGCAGTCAGACTGCCTACTCTCCACTGAGAGTCAACTGCCAGCGCCCTGAAACACACCAGACCTACTCTTCCCTCACACTTTGTCTTCATTAGCGACCACAGCACGCTGCCTACAGAGCTGGTCAGTAATGAGAATAGAAGAGAGCATCTTTAGGCAAACAGGGGAGAGGGGCTGAAGATGTTGCCAGTTGTTCCTTGAATAGTGCTCAATAGTACTGCTATAGAATGACTGTTGTGTCTGCCCCTCCCTCTGCTGAAAATTTCCCACCTGAAACCTTCCTTCACAAAAAGAGGCTTGTGACATGCAAAAGGTAAGCACACCTCATGTGTCTGCTAAGTCTGAAACTTGGAAGACTGGTGAGGGCCCTCTCCCCTCTCCCCACAGTTAGAGAAACAGAAACAGCTGAAGGAGGAAACTGACCACCTGAGCTACTGAGCACCTGTCGTGCTGCCTGTTGTGCAGAGAACTCCAGGGTTTCGGCTTTCATGAGCCAGTGCCCATATTGAAGTGGGCCTTCTGATGACGCAGCTGTTTTGGACCATGCGGGTTCCTGTAAGTAACTCCTCCATACTTCTGTCATTAACCACGTAAGAACCCATTGGTTCAAGAAGTTAGACTCTGGTACAACTGATACTTTAGACTGTTCTGGGTTTCCTTTCTAGTGTTAGTAGGTTGGGGGGCGGGGCAGGGATCAGGGTGCAGGAGGTTTATCTCTATAGAAGGATGGTATAAGCAGATGGTACCTGGACATTGAGCTTTGGAAAGGTAATCATAGGCAAGAGCCTTCATGAATGGTATTGATAACTTTACAAAACAAAAAAGATTCCAGAAAGCCCTGCAGCCTCTTCCATGGTGCACTGTAGCCACCCATGATAGAGGACGTAGTTCTGGACCTTTCACCACACATGGAATCTGGGGTGCTTTGCTTAAGACTTCTCGACAAAACACAAGTTCAGGTTTAAGTCACTCATCTATGATATTCCAAGTATACATCCAGTAAGGCACAGGTCTTACCAAAAGACCTATCTAAACTATAAAGAGAACCTCTGGGACCTACAGTATATCTTTATAAAATCTCTGGGATGCTAACCAGGAGAATTTAAGGAGGCAAAAAGTTGGAAAAAGAATTCAACAAGATTATTTGTGGGAAAAAAAAAGAGGTAAACAAAATATCTTTAAGGAGAAAGTAAGAGGGGGAAATACCAGGAAAAAAAGGAGAGAAGGAAAAGAAATGTCTCCTCTTTAGTTTGAAGAGAGAACACCATTCTACAGATATGACTCACATACATTAGAAACCGCCCTTTGATTGTTGTACATGTACACTACTTCCTGAGCTTGCAGCAGACATCTGTACACTTGGATCTGACCCTGAATGAGGACTGCTTCCATGGCCCCAGGAGCCTACTGCTTTGGCAATACAAACCCTAACCTTCTCACTTAACAGTCTCCCTGCTCAAGTGACATATCTGTGGCAAACAATGGCTAGAGTGTCTTGTTACAGCACACATAAAAGCTCAGGCTGTTGTTTATTTCTTTTCCATGATAATATTATGGCACTGTTTAGAAATTAAACGTCCCCCTGTGGGGTAGTTGAACCTCCTCCATTTACAGCAGGCCTTTACTGTGTTCTGAAAGGCCATTTTCATTTTGTTCTTGGCGCAGGTGGGATTAACATAGCTTCAGTGACACTCATACAGTGACTTTGCTCTCAGCCACAGTGTCACCATGTCTGGCTGTATCTGGTAATAGTACACCATGATTTAGCCCTGCTTCATGAGGTTTTCCTACCACTGATTGCCAGTTAGGGAACAGCGTCAAACATACGGAAAGAAAAACTGGGCATCATGATTCATTCTCTGATATTTCTGCAACTCTTTGGAATCTTCACCAGATAAAGCTGGAGAGCAGATTAGCTCTACCAACTTGCCTTAGGAATCCATTTTCCAGTGAGCGTTTTCATGAGTGTGGGCTCTGATGACTTAGCTAACTATATTGTTGTCCTAATGAGGTTAAAGGTGACCTTCAATTCAACCCTCATGTAGGTCAATCAAGTTTATTCTGTTCTGTTTCCAAAGATCCTAACTGAATTGTATTTCCTGGGTAGCAAAGAGGTACAATAGATCAGGCAATAATAGATCACCAGTCACACATAATTCCACTTAAAAACAACTTTCAGATTTTATTTTTACATAGCAATTTACATATTTATATATTAATATATGGAATAATGTGATTGTTGAGCATGAAACTAAGTTCCATCTGTACAATGACTGGCATATCAAATACTCCATTTATAAAAACTGAAGATAGGTAGTCCCTGTGAATAGTGATGCAGACAAGGATTTATGCTAAATAGGACTGACAAGCCCTTTCCATAAACAGGTATCCATAATAAGAAAATTGAAGCATTAAGTATTGGCAAAACAAAATTACAAAGAGATAGAGACAATTTGGTAAACTACATTGCCTTTTTTTGATAGGTGAGTTTTCGTCTTTTCTAGTATACAAGACAAGATATTAATTAAAAAATAGCTATATGCTTCCAATAACACTTTTTATATATTTGATTGCTTCAGGCTCAAGAAATACACATTTCTCTTAATCTTAATTTAAATAAAACATAAAGAACTACAAGCAACCAATGAATATTTACAGCAGAAGAAAGTCTTCCCCAAGGAAGAGAATACCAATTGGCTATCCAATCCCAAGTGGTCAGTCCTGAAAATATAAACACAAGTAACATAATACAAACTGAGTAGGTCATATAATGTATTTAGGAGTATGTGAGTGTGTGTGTGTGTGTGTGTGTGTGTGTGTGTGTGTGTGTGTGTGTATGTATGTATGTATGTAAAAACATTGGGGTGAGTGTGTGTGTGTGTGTGTGTGTGTGTATGTATGTATGTATGTATGTATGTATGTATGTAAAAACATTGGGGTGAGTGTGTGTGTATGTATGTATGTATGTATGTATGTATGTAAAAACAATGGGGAAAGGGCCTTGAATTTAAAAGTGAACAAGATGAGGTATATGAGAAGATTTAGGCAAGGAAAGGAAGGTGGAAGTTATGTAAAAGAAGTGATTTTCTTCTTAAAAGAAAAGTCATGCAGCAAGAAGGTTCTGAATCAAATAGGAAGAAATTCTGTATTCATAGTTCCAAGACAAACTCCAACTCCACAATGAACTCATCCAAGTGGCAGGATACAAGATTAACTAAAAAAAAAAAAAATCAGTAGCCCTACTATACATAGACGATAAAGGGACTGAGAAAGAAACCAGAAAAACCCTTTACAATAGCCACAAACAACATAAACTATCTTGTGGTAATGCTTACCAAACAAGTGAAAGACCTGTATAATAAGAACTTTGAGTCTTTAAAAAAAAGAAATTAAAGAAGATACCAGAAAATGGAAAGATCTCACATGCTTTTGGATACGTGAGATCAACATAGTAAAAATGGCAATCTTGACAGAAGCAATTTACAGATTCAATGCAATCCCAATAAAAATCCCCATCAAAATCCCAGGACAATTCTTTACAGGCCTTGAAAGAACAATACTCACCTTTACATGGAAAAACAAAAGAGCCAGGATAGCCAAAACAACCCTGTACAATAAAGAAACTTCCAGGGGCAACACATTCACTGAATTCAAACTCTATTATAGTGCAATACTCCTGAAAACAGCTTGGTATTGGCACAAAAATAGATGGGTAGACCAATGGAACTGAATTAAAAAACCTGATAGTAACCCACACACCTGTGAACACCTAATTGTTGACAAAGAAACTAAATTTATACAATGGAAAAAAGAAAACATCTTCAACAAATGATGCTGACCAACTGGATGATGGTGTGTAGAAGACTGCAGATAGATCCATATCTATTGCCATGCACAAAACTTAAGTATAAATGGATCAAAGACCTCAACATAAACCCAGCCACACTGAACCTCTCAGAAGAGAAAGTAGGAGGTGCACTTGAACGAATTGGTACAGGAGACTGCTTCCTGAACATAACTCCAGTAGCACAGACAATGAGATAAACAATTAATAAATGAGACCTCCTGAAACTGAGAAGATTCTCTAAGGCAAAGGACACAGTCAACAAGACAAATCAGCAGGCAACAAAATAGAAAAAGATCTTCACCAACCACAAATCTGACAGAGGATTGATTTCCAAAATACACAAAGAACTCAAGAAGCTAGTCACCAAAACACCAAATAATCCAGTTAATAAGTGGAGTGCAGAACTAAATAGAGAACTCTCAATAAAGGAATCTAAAATGGCTGAAAAACACTTAAGAAAGTGCTTAACATCCTTAGCCATCAGGGAAATGCAAATCAAAACAACTCTGAGATACTCATCTTACTCCTGTCAGAATGGCAAAAATCAAAAACACCAAAGACAGTTTACTGCTGGTGGGAGTACAAACTCATATAGCCACTTTGGAAATTAGTATGGCGGTTCCTCAGGAAAATGGGAATTAGTCTACCTCAAGATCCAGCAATTCCACTCTTAAGCATATACCCAAAGGATTCACATTCATACAACAAGGACCTCTGTCCAACTATGTTCATAGCAGCATTATCTGTAATAGCCAGAACCTGGAAGCAACTTAAATGTCCCTCAACTGAAGAATGGATGGAGAAAATATGGTACATTTACACAATGGAGTACTACTCAGCAGAAAAACACTATGAAATTCTGAAATTTGCAGGCAAATTGATGGAACTAGGAGAAACCATCCTGAGTGAGGTAACCCAGTCACAAAAAGACAACCACGGTATGTACTCACTCATTTATGGATTTTAGACATAGAGCAAAAGATCACCAACCTACAATTCACACTGCCAGAAATGCTAGGAAACAAGGAGGACCCTAAGAGAGACATACATGGTCCCCTGGAGAAGGAGAAAGGGACAAGATCTCCCGAAAAATTTGGGAGCATGGAGGGAGGGGAGAGGGAGTTAGGAGAAAGAGAAGGGGAGAAGAGGAGGGGAGAGGTGGGCATGAGGAAGCATGAAGATTGAGAAAGGGAAAGAATAGAGGAGAACAAGAAAAGAGATACTATAATAGAGGGAACCATTATAGATTTAAGGAGAAATCTGGCACTAGGGAAATACCCAGAGATCTACAAGGATGAATCCAACTAATAATCTAAGCAATAGTGGAATGGCTACCTTTAATGCCCTTTCACGATAATGAGATTGATGACTATCTTAAACGCCATCCTAGAGCCTTCATCTAGTAGTTGATGGAAGCAGAAGCATATACCCACAACTAAACACTAGCCAAACTCCTGGAATCCAGTACAGAGAGAGAGGAGTGATGAGCAAAGGGGTCAAGTCCAGGCTGGAGAAACCCACAGAATCAGCTGACCTGGACAAGGGGGAGCTCATGCACCCCAGTCTGAGAGCTGGGAAACCAGCATAGGACTGACCCAGGCCCCTTGAATGTGGTGTTAGTTAGGAGGACTGGGCAGTCTATGGGGCCTCTGGTAATGGATCAGTATTTTTCCCTAGCATCTATCATATCTCTGTTAGAAAGGGGCAAGGTATGTGTCAAATAGCACAGACTTTGTCTGGAAGAAATAGACCCACCTCTCTTCTTGTCACTGTCATTCTGATCGCTACTCCCTTGCCGCTGTGTGACACTGGCTTGGAGACAGCAACCAAACCTAATATTTCAGGAACATTTTTATCTTCTTTAGAAACTGTTGTGTTACATGCTATTCAAAATATCTCTAGGTCTAAAACTATATCTGTCTATTTGTGACACTTACCTCTAGGTCAGTGTCATCTGGTACTACAGGAGACAAAGACAAGCTACTAATTGATCTGTTCTAGAGAAAGTACGTTTCTCATTGGCCCTGTTCAATTGCTTGTTCTATTGCTCTTTTAATTCCTTACAGTAACTTACTTTAAAGACTATTTGGATATTTTATGTTCTTATGTTTTCTTTTGGATCCCTGTCAAAATATTAGTTCATGATATTATTCATAATAAATCTACTTGTTTATGAAACAAAATGTTTATGATTCTGTTTCTCCTTAAGAAAGTTATTTCACCATTCTCTTTAATCAAAGTATGAAACACCAAAAAGCTTAATTTGTGTGTGTGTGTGTGTGTGTGTGTGTGTTTGACTCCTTTCCTTTTGGGGTGTTACTGCATTTTAAAAAGAAATTATGGCACTTATAAATTCATTTAAACAATCACATACATATTGAAGGACTGCTTGATTGCATGCTCTGCCAAGATGGAAATATAAAAATGATTGGAACCTTATTGCTGAACATGAGAAATTCAAGGTCTAGAATTTGAACCTACTCATTTCCACTGTCTTTAGAGATTGGCTAGAGATAAGAAATGGGTGACTGCATCATCATAGGAGGCAATTTGAAAATGGACTCTTGCTTCAAGCGCTCCCCTGTCCTTGTATGGCACTCCTGTGTGGAAAGGCATTCCTGGTGGCAAAGGCCCTAACTATACCCTAAAGACTGATTTGCATTTACAACTTGGAACCTGTGGAAACATAGTCCTATTTTCTTTACCTAAAATCCTTTCCATTTCTCAGCATTTTGCCTATAGGAATAATTTCCAATGGAGGCATTATTCAAACCTCCTGACTTAAGCAAGGATGCATTTTCATACAGTTAGAAAGAAGATCAAGAAGAAAGCCTCGATTGATCCCATATTCCTTGAATGCTATGAAACTATTAAGTCCCAAGACCAAATACAATATTTCATACATAGTATATGAGAAAAAGAAGCAAGCACCCAACCTTAAGTATATCACACATTTTAAATGAAGTAAAATAATCAAACTGTGTTGCTATAGCTCTTCAGTAGATTTCTAAAGTAAGTATGAACTTCTTATGCTACTGCAATGCCAAGTTGGAAACTTTTATGCTAGGATACAAATTATTAAAGGCAAGGGAAATTTCATATCAAAATTAAACTCCTGGACTAGCCTATGAACTGAAGCAATAACTGTCCTGGTAAGATATGCCTATTAAGCTGGTCAGTGGCACCTTTAATCTCAGCACTTGGGAGGCAAAGGCAGGAAGATCTCTAAGTTAGGCCACCCTGATCTACAGAGTGAGTTTTAGGACAGTCAGGGCTACATAGAGAAACTCCATCTCAAAAATAAATAAATAAAATAGTGCCACTGATAGAACAGTGCACAAATATTGTAGAAATAGCCAATGACTTTCTAAAAGGATCTGAGGCATGCTCCATGAGATGGAACCTGGCACTGGTAAAGAGGCCAAGGACTTGTGAGTAAATAGATCATAGGTCCTATGGAACAGTCCACTATTATTCTGCTAAGTGCACATAGTATTAAAATGACTCCTAGTGACAGTGCAATCCTCATAGATAATAACAGCCCTCGTTACAGAAGTTCACTTTACAGTAAATTTTAGTTAACACAGAGACCCACAACTGGTCCACGTGAGGGGAATGAAAGACTGTTAAGAACTCAGCCCTGAATGGTGTCTGTGTGCATCTCTGTCCATGCATTTCCTTGTATTGAGTGGTGACACTTGCTTTTATTCTGTCTGCTCTTTCTTCTCTTCCAACTCTATTTCTTGCTCTCCTTTTGTCACTCTTTGGAACTGAGTCATTTGATACCCTATCGATCCCTGGTGGGACTCCTCCAACAACTGAAAAGGTTTTCTAGTAGTAAGTAATGCAGAAATTGCCTATAGATTTTTCCCAGCAAAGCCTCCAGAATCGGATTCACTTCCTTTGCAGCCTGGCAACATTGTGGTTATTTGGTGGTAAGGAAGCTAGTGGGCTCCCTAGACTGAGAGCTGCCATTTTCTGTCTGTGGACTACGGTGGCTTTTGCCCCTCTAGCTGCTCCCACCCCTTGTTAAAGAAGCCCTAGAAAACCAATGCTCTGCTTCTCTTTAGTAATCACAGGAATCTCATCCTACTGCTGGCATTGAAAGCTCCATTTCCTGGACCTAAGTACCAACTTACTGTTCTCCAATCTATGTGGCTCTAGCCAGAACTTCAGCCCTTACACCAGTTTGATCCTTGAACAGATTTCCCAAGCACATGAGGATGCCTGAAAGGGTTTCTGAAGGTTTTGAAATGGCTGATTCCCTACGCCTGTTACCTTCTTGTTCTAGAATACTTTGTCAGCTTGTGTGAATTGGAAAACACCTAGGGCCTTAATGGAACACACCTTTGGGTATATATTTAAGATGTTTCTAGAGAAGTTTAACAGAAAAGGGGAGACCTACTATATTAGTCAATGTTCTCTAGAGTAACAGAACCAATAGAATGAATATGTGCTAGTTACAAAGTGAATTTATCAGATTGTCTTATATGATGCAATCCAACAATGGCTGTCCATATATTGCAGAGGCTAAGAACCCAGTAGCTGGTCAGTCCATGAGATCAAAGAAGCTAAGTTCCAATATTTCAGAACAGCAAAAGCAACAATGCACTGGTAGCACACACTGAAGGTGAGTAGTTTTCCCAGGAAATTCTTGTACAGAACCACCCAGAGATTCATCTCTTATCTGATCCCAGATGCACTCAAGTTAGCCGCCAACATCAACCATCGTAGCCACCTTCAATGTGGCTATCACCATCTAGTGGGCTGGAGTCCCAGTGTGAACACTGCTTTTCCTGATCTCTTCATTTTCTTTGGGCACTGTGGACCAGTCGCTTTCACCACCATGCTTTCCTCTCCATGATGGCCTGAATTCCCCCCCACTGTGAGCCAAAATAAGCCCCTTCTACCCCTAAGGTATTTGAGTATGTGGAGGAGGGGTGTTTGTTTATTTGTTTTATGTGCTAATTATTTACAGGTTATAGTCTGATGTGAGATGTTATTCTGTAAATATGTTTCTCATACTGGTTAATGAATAAAGCACTCTTGGCTAATAGGAAAGCAAGATAGGCGGGGCTAGGAGGAAAGAGGAAGAAGTAAGGAGGAGTCAACATGGAGAGCCTGGAGAGATAGAATGCCAGCTGCTCTGGCCGGTAAGATGAGACCATGTGGAAATACTTAGATTAGTAGAACTGGGTTAATAATTAAGACAGAGCTAGCCAATAAGAAATTAGTAACTGGCCAACAAAATTGTATTAAATACAGAGTCCCTGCGTGTTATTTGGGACTGGTGCAGCAACGGCTGGCAGGGAAAACATACTTGCTACAATAGTCCATTGTGGAAGGATACCATGCCAGAAACCCAAGCAGAATCTTGAAGCAGAAACCATGGAGGGATGCTATTTTCTGTCTTACTACAGACTCATGTTTAAAGCCCAGGACCACCTGCCTAAGGATGGTGCTGCCCACGGTGAGATGGGCTCTCCTTCCTCAAGCAACCATCAATACAGCCCCCCACAGAAATTTCATAAGGCCCGACTCCTAGATAAAGAGATATAGACAATGACTGCCAAGACAGGGAGACTCAGACTTCTTTAGGGATGAACTTACTTTACTCCATCCAGTCCCAGTAAGTCATTCACTAAACACATGTACACAGAAGCAACACTACATGGACTCAGTAGTGTTGTGTGGGGGGGTGTGATCTGTCTGTCTGTCTGCCTGACTGTCATTTGTTCATGAGTTTGTGACAATAATTAAAGAAGTGTATCTGATAGGGAATGAGGGGATGTAGAAGGAGTTGGAGAATAGGATAGAAATGATATAAATACTACACTCATGTATGATATATATATATATGTGTGTGTATTAATAAATGTAAAGTTTTCAGAATAATGTCGAATATGTGATTGTTTAAAAGACAATCTTTACAGACATGCCAACAGGAATTCTTAATCACTGTTGATAGGATTATAAATTAATATAGCCATAGTAAAAATCAGTTTAGAGACTTTTCAAAACCTTAATAACAGAGTTACCATATACCTAGAGAACTCCATACTCTTCCATGTGCATCCCAAGTTTGCTACTGCTCTGTTCACTGTTGCAAAGGACAATCAACATAGTTGTCCTTCATAAATGGAAAGATACTGAAAATTGCTTGTAGCGAGTATGTTTTCCTGCCAGCCGCCTGGTCTGGCCCCGCCACCACGCCAGCCCCTAATAATAATACACAGAGACTCTGTATTTGATATAAGGCTGTTGGCCAGGTACTAGTTTCTTACTGGCTATCTCTGTCTTAATGATTAACTCATTTCTACTAATCTAAGTATTTTCACGTGGCTCATCTTACTGGGGTTTGACGGGCCGGCATGCTGCCCTCTCCTGGTACTCCATGCTGACCCCTCCTTACTCCTTCCTCTTTCCTCCTTGTCTCCTAGCCCTGCCTACCTTGCCTTCCTATTGGCCAACAGTGCTTTATTCATTAACCAGTATAAGAAACATATTTACAGAATAAATCTCCCTCCCATCAATTGCTATAAATATAAAGTGAAATGCTATTCATCTCTAAAATGAAATTACAAAATTTGCAGGGAAATAGATGGACTTAGAATATATAATATTAAGCAAGGTTACACAATCTCAAAACAAAAAGCTTGATATGCATTACTTAGCCAATAATAAATATGTATGTAGTAAGCAAATATACATGTGGGTACATATAACATAGAAAAGAGAAGAGGAAAGGCTAAATAACAGGGCATGAAGGAGGACTGGATGGGTGCAGTGAACATTTGTTATGAAAAAGATAGGGTTAATCGTTTTTCTAGTTCTATCTCTATCAATGGAGTTTTAGGTTTTGGTAATAGGCAAGTGCATAAAACATAAATGTACAATCTGTGACATATGCTTTTGCTTTCAGTATTCTAAATAATTCTGATTTATTGATTGGTTGGCTTCTGATTGAAGATACCAACCCATCTCTGAATAAATGGCAATGAGAAGTTTGATTTCTATTAGTAAGTTTGGGCCTATAAGTTCTTCCAAAATGGAATTATATCCCCGATTTCCCCTCTATGGTTCTGGAGATTAAAAAAACACCAAGAAAAATAATCCCATTCTTCTCTCAGATGATCATCCTCAGTTACTCATTTATCAATGGTTCTCAATGGCAGCAGGTTCTTTCTTTCTTTTTCTTTTGCTTTTGCTTTTTCAAGACAAGGTTTCTCTGTAGCTTTGGAGGCTGTCCTGGAACTCACTCAGTAGACCAGGCTGGCCTCAAACTCACAAAGATGACCTCTGTCTCTGCCTCCTGAGTGCTGGGATAAAAGGGATGTGCCACCACCATCCAGCTAGCAGCTTCTTAATGTGTCTACAAAGACACTGCCTAGTGACTTACACTTGAGTAAATGAAGGCTTCTCTTTCCAGCCAGCTTCCCATTTCTGCTCAAACGCACTGCCATGTGGATTAAATAAGTACTTAGTGTTCTCATTAGTTGTTCACTGAAGTGAAGTGGTATACTATGGTTATATATGGTTATATATAAGAATATATATATATGGTTATATATAGGAATATATATGGTTATATATTCTTCAATAATATGCTTTGCTTTGGAACAAGTATTTACACAACAGTAAAAATGCATTTTGCCTAGTCCATTTAGTTTTCTGTATACCTCTTGAGAGCTCTTTCCAAATGTGGAGATGTGTCAGTCAATAATGAGTGCAGTTGCCTCTTTGCTTTTTAGCTGGTCTTCCAAAACTGCAGGGCTACTCCTACTGCTTATTCCTCCCCTCACTTTCATTCCTAATCCTTAAAACCTTCATTTTCACTTATGCATTTGAAACTCTTAACAACAACAATAATATCAGTATTGTGTGCATTCATGTGTGTGTCACATCACGCATGTGCAATGCAGAAGACAACTTTGTGAAGTCAGTTCTCTCTTTCCACCTTTATGTGGGTTCCAGGAGTTGAACTCAGGTTGTTAGGTGTGTGGCAAGCACCTTTACCATGAACAGTTACAATGGTTCCAGAGTTAAATGTTCCTGAGCTGCACTTGGGAGTAAGCATGAGGCTGAAGTGGCCATGCCCATTCCATGATTTTCACAGAAGACATTGTTGGCTGAAATTAATCTTGCCACCAGCTTTAATCCCTTAAGCGTTTATAAGCAAACTACTTCTAAGTAAAGAGTTTTTCCATTGTATATTTCTGTAGGAAAAATACAAGACGTATTCAGGTCGGGTTAGTCATTAGAAACTGGATAATGCTTCAGTTTGGCAAATCGTATGTCAGCTGCCTTGATGTCCCTAGTCCTCTAGCTCACTAGAGTCTCTCTCTCAGGTTAATTTGGCATGGACTGCATATCAGGAGCAGAGGCTGTCACCACACCCTTCACAATGCATTGTTGGCTTCAGAGGGAATTGGTAAATCTAACCACCTCTGGTTCATGATCTTTTTCTCCAGAGATCTCAGCTCTCAGACTGTATCCTTTTTCCCACACTATGTCACTTTTCTGCACTGGTGTAAATTAATGCTGAAGGTCTGAAGCTATGGAGGGAGGTAGCCTGTAGCTCAGGAAGTAATCAAAAGTAAGTACAGTACATCAAATGCTGGTTGTCCTTACTGACTCCAGGAGTCACTTCTGCATCTAGTTCCTTACCCACAGCCCAGGTGACCCCATTAAGGTAGAGGGCTCCTCTCTGTTCTCTTCCCTGCTGGCTCCCAGGACCTATGTTTTCTTCTGTATTTCCCATTGCTGAATCAGGTGGCCCTTGCTTGGGGCTTCACCTGTCCTCAAGAAAGAAGTCATTTAACCAAAGAATAGTTTAGAACAGTGCATTCCTGGGACCCGCATGATGGAAGGAGAGAGTCAACTCTTGTAAATTGTCCCCTGACCTCTACTGGAGTGTTTCAACACAGCATTGTGACCTCAAACACGCATACTAAAGAAAAGAGGAAATAAAGAAAGGAAAGAAGGGAGGGAGGGAAGGAGAAAGGGACGGAGGGAAGGAGAAAGGGACGGAGGGAAGGAGAAAGGGAGGGAGGAAAGGGAGAGAGGGAGGGAAGGAGAAAGGGAAGGAGGGAGGGAGGGGAAAGGGAAGGAGGGAGGGAGGGGGAAGGGAAGGAGGGAGGGAGGGGAAAGGAAGGGAGGGAGGGGAAAGGAAGGGAGGGCAATAATAATACTTTTCTTAAAAACAAGGACTGACAGGAAATTTAGGACCATGTCACAAAAGCGGCAGTTCTAACTTGTGTCCTTGAACAGAAGCTGGAAGGTCCTTGATTTGGTGCCAGTTAGAAGGCTCTGGTCCTGGCACTGGTGTGGTTTCTGGCCTTTCTTCACCTTGACCAATGAAGATCTATGTGATAACATGACTGAAATTCAGAGGAACCTCAACAGCTCAGGATGGACTGTCTGGACTGACCAGCTCATCTGCCCACCCTCTGCTTCAGTTCAGCAAAATTGTGTTAACCCCATGATGGGAACCCTCTATAGTACCCCATTTTCTGGATCCTGCCTGCACTGTACAACAGATCTACCCTCTTTATTATGCTCCCACCTACAATCCTATAGGAAAAGTCCTTTCTAGACTCCCCCTCCAAGTGTCTATTGCTCTGGGAATTCCTGGGACAAGAACCATAACCACTGACTCCATGGAGGTTCTGTGGGACTGTGAGCTTCTAACACCCAAACTCCTGATTTAAGTCCCATTGTGGGCTAGGAAGCCTGGGTGGCACTCAAGGACACACCATGACTTAAGTCCCACCTTGGGCTAGAAAGCCTGGGACGCACTCAGGGACTCGCTGGTTCCATACCAACGTGATGGTACACAGGCTGTTATTTCAAGAAATCTGGCCAGGTTCAGAGAAATACTTTGTCTCAAAAACTAAGGTAGAGAATGATAGAGAAAGACACTGACATCCAACACTGAACTTGGGCCTCTACATACATGGACACACCCATATACACACCTAACACACGTAAGCATGTGCAAGAACACATATACACAAAGAAGTCAAGCCTGGAAAAGTGACAGAAATGAAGCAGCAGATTCAGGATGGGAGATGTAAGGTTAGTGGAGTATTTCCCAACCAAGAAAGTACATTCAAGAACATCTTTTTAATTCAGATGAGAATAAGGCTGCAATATCTGTCTACATTCACATTCGTAAGATCATTAATCCCTCATTTTCATACTAATAAAAAGAAGAGTGAAGTGTTTAAAAAGACAAAATGGAGCAGGGCATTAAGAAAAACTACATTTACTTTTGGCAAAATTAGCTCTTTCTCCATAAGAAAGAAAAGGCCACTGTTACTTATGGAGTCACAGTGAGGGTTCTCAGTGACTATAGTTTCTTTCAGTGATCTATGAGTGAAGTCTTCATCTGAGAATAGGAAGGAAGGAGAGGGAAGAATAATGTGAGCTTCAAGGAGCAAGTAGACAGACCATTCACTGCAGAATAAAAATAAACTCAGTTGTATGACAAGGGCGACAAATGTTGATGTATATTGATGTGATTCTGTTTTTACTTCAATGACATGATCTTCTTTCTACTTGGAAGCATTCTTCTACACATGGGTTAGAGTGTAGATGTCTAAGGAGGATAAGAGCTGGGAGGGTGGCTACCAGGACCAGTAGAGCAGTAATAGGAAGAAAGCATTCACACTCCACAAAACCCCAGTTATAACACAAATTTTGAAAAGGGTTTGTTTATTCATTTATTTTAAGTATATTTATTTAAGTATATGTATTTAAAAATATATATTTAAAATATACATACTTAAATAAATACACACACACACACACACAATATATGTGTGTATATGTGTGAAGATATATGGTATATATCTTCATACATACCAGAAGAAGGAATCCGATCTCATTACAGATGGTTGTGAGCCACTATGTGGTTGCTGAGAATTGAACTCAGAACCTCTGGAAGAGCAGTCAAGTGCTTTTAACCATTGAGCCATCTCTCCAGCCCCTAGAAAAACAAAAAGATTTTCTAAATTCCATAATCTAAAAAGAAATGTACCAAAAGCCAGTCTGAGGCAGTCACAGTAGCTGACACCTGTAATCTCAGCACTTAGGTCGCTGAGGCAAAGGTATCACTGGAGTCTGAGTCCAGTGTTGGCTACATAGTGAGTTCCAAACCATGCCTGGGCTATAGAGTGAGACCCTGTCCCAGAAAAGGAAGGAAAAGAACATCAAATTTGATTATTAAGTTTATTTCTAACAAAGTAATATCAAGGTAAGGGGTAGGTTCTGCCTGGGAATAGAAAGGTCACAGGAAATGCACAATTACATGATTACATTCCTAAAATGGAAGCATGTTTGCTAAGTTTTGATGACTGGGATTCAAGTTATTAAAAAAACTGGTCGGCATGGCAATTCTGTCTCTGGAAGTAGAAACACCATATGGAGTCACTAGACCAATCTCTCAGCAAAATTAATGGCAGAAATATATTCTTATAACTCAAGATGAAAAATAATGCTTGATTTTGAACCATGTGGGCAGCTGAGGCAGGTGCTATCTTTTCAGTTTTGTGTAAATGGATGACCACAACACTGAGAACAAAGGCCGCTCTGACCTTCCCAATTATGCTAAGCCACCAAAGTGCTCCGAAATGATTTGAATTTGAATGCTGTTGGGCACAGCAAGCCACTGTGAAGTTCCCACACTCTTCACCCGGTTTGTTTCCCACCTAGCAACTCTACTCCCACTGTTAAATCACCTTTAATATTTCACTGTTTGTCACACAAATTGTTTTCTAGTTTTGTAGAGTCCGTGTAAGTCATATTGTTCTTATTTTAATTTCTTAAAATATCAACGTAATTTTAAGGTTTTAAATCTAAGCTTTTCTTTTTCATCTTAAAAAAAAATGTCCAATATGCTTGGATTTCTTCTAGCAACAATTTGACCTGAATTCCTTGAGTAAACACATTATTGTTGAAGAGTTGAAAGACAAGGTAATTCTGCAGTGTCTTCCAGTTTCAACCACAAAGAACTTAACCCATTTTTGCTAACATTTGAAATATATATATATATATATTTCTTAGGTTCAAATTCCTTGGGGCATCATTCAAACTTCACATGAGGTTCAGAGTGTAATAATTAGCAGTGGGCTGCTTACATTCGCCAATATATTTGTACAAACATATGTTGGCACTCAATTCCATATCAGCTACACATCAAAGGAGGACGCTGAAGAGGAAGTATTCCACCCCAGGGCTGGATTAGTGTCTCTGCCTCAAACAGACCTCATTGAAGGGTATAGTTTGGGGAAAATTAAAGAACTTGTCTGACCTGGGTATTGGAGGGAATCCATTAACAAAAAGCCATGCTGAATTTCTCTGCTGGTCTTTTTCCTGCCTTGCCACTGTGGTCCTGCGGCAAATTGTAAGCTCTTTTATCTCCAGATTGCCAGTCTGCCAAACAGGAACCATACAGTTCCTTTCCTGCACCTTACAGAAATGTGTACCCACGGCCTGTATGCTGGAGTTTCTTCCTACCAACGTACTTTTTCCGATGTGCACAAAGCATGTTGCCCTCATCTACACCACCTCTCTTGTGTGTAGAGAATGAAGCCCAGAGTCCCCAGCACAGCTTAGCCAAGGGCCAAAGATTAAGAGACCAGTGCTGAATCTCACCTCCATGGAAGCTAGCTCTTCTTTTGTTTCCATGAATAGCAACAGCACTGCCAAAATGAGTCTGGGTATTTTACATGAAAACCAAATGATTTTAATAGCACAGCAGACATACACATACTCTATTTCCCCTTACATGGTTTCCACAACAACTTTTTAAGTTTAAGAAAAATTCCTGTTTTCTCCAGAAGGTGACAGATTTGACTAACCTAAAGTCAAACCTCCAATAAGTCACCCCAAATTTTAACCCAACTCTGACTTGGAAACCAGTCAGTTTAATTGCTCTGCTCACTCAGGCAATTGTGTGATGAGGTAGAGTCATCACACACTAGTCACAACTTTCCTTCTCAGAAGTTTGAGGTGGTCCTTTGCTAAACAAAACACAGTAAGAACAAAGATATTTCAAAAACTATTTGCATAGTAGGCAGTTAGGTAAGAAAGACTACTGAAGAGTCTTGAAGTCACACAGCCAACAGGAGTAATGATCCTTTTAGAGACATGACCATGCATCGCCATGCTGCCCTCAAACTTTCAATCCTCCTGCCTCTATTTTCTAGGTGCTGTAAGTATTTACTGGCACATACTATCACACTCATTAGGGGTGAAGATTTTACAAGCTATTTCAATTCTCTATTGTTGCAGACCAGACTGCTTCAAAATGTTGTGAACCAAACAACCATTCGGTTCTCTTTCATTGTTTTTGAGTGGAGAATGCCCGAAGCCGGGCTGCACCACTAGTGTGTCCTACACATTGCTTCCTGAGAATGCAGATGTGCCTGCCTGGAGCATTCAGGACAGCTAGACTCACACATCGGGTGCCTTCTTAGATGTGGCTGCAAAGGTGAGCTCTAACACCACAGAAAAATAGCACATGTCTCACTGCTCCTGTCTCCAGGCACTTAGGAATACGTGAAACCTACCTCTTCTAGAATATTCCAAGAGACAAAAAGAGAGGTCTAAGGAGGCGTAGGACCCAAACTAGAACAGCATTACTTCTGCCTTGTTGCAGCCACGAGCCTCTTGACAGCAAAGGTCAAATAATATGTCTGCCATATGCTATCTATCCCCAGCCAAATTATTAAATTTATATTATATTTAACCCAATTGTGCATTAGAAGCACAAAAAAAATAAATAAAGAGATGATGCAAAAAAATACTTCTCTAAAAATTAGTCTCACCAAAAATCCTTGGAGAAATACCAAATTCTAATACTGGGGCAGCCTTTAAAGGGACAGAAAGTGCTCAGCACCGTGACAAGAGAATTTCAAAGGGTCATAGCAGTCACAGCAGTCAGAGCCAAAGCGAAAACTAAAGGAGTAAATGATAATAACAACAAAAATGATAATAATAAAACAATGTTGATTTGTAGCCCTAAGTCAACCGGCAGTTCCCAGGAGTCAACAACACTTACAGAAGCCAACAAGTTTCTTGTGCAGAACTGGGAACAACTGGTGCAGTCTGAGGGTGAGTATAACTCTCCAGTTCTGAAAGTGGGAAGTGTTTACCATGACTTCCTCACAGTGAGTACAGTTTGAAGTGGAGGAGGAAATGAGTAACTTCCCAGTTCAGAAAGCAACACTCAATCCCATGACCACAGTTAACAACCTCAGCAGTGACAAGTGGCGTCAATCATACATGTTTGGTGTGATGTTCTGGTGAAGTCAGAGGCATCATCTGCAACCCGTGATTGTAGTGTGAGCATAAGAAAAACAGTAGGATCTTAGCCCACAAGGGTCGCTTCAGCAGAGTAATTTGTAAAGAAAGGAAATGTATGCTCTTGTGTTTCTGGAGGTCCAAGAGCAAAGTTCTTGCAGATTTGGTGTCTAATGGTGACTGGAAACAGTGCCTCCTAACTGTGACTTCTTCATACAGCAGGAAAAGCCAACGGGTGAGGCCTCTCTTGCTAACACTAATCCCCTTATTCGGGTTCTGCCCTGAAGACATAGTCATTTGCCCTTATGTGGAACATTAGACTCTAACTTAAGATTTTGGGGGAAAAAAAAGCATAAACATTCAAACTGCAGTGTGCAAATATAAGAGAATATTAATAAAAGTAAGTCTCGGGCTGTTTCCATTTTGTTAATTTTAACAAGTATACCAAATTATCAGTAGATGTGATGTTAATAACAGTCAATGAAGTGAAGGTTACATGGGGACTCTGTAACATTTTTAGAAGCCTAAAGGTATATTAAAATTAAAGTCATATTTAATGACAAACTGGCTCTACAGACTCAACTGAAATTTGACAAGGGTTGAAGGAGCTCCCTCGGTTCATCCAAAAGACACTAGGACTTGGTCTTAGAAACCTACACTGAGCCCACCCTCGGCTACTGATGAATGCAATGGTTGATTGAGACAAGTTCACATCAAGAGAGACACAGCTCTGCCTGAATACACCAGCTTCTTCCCATATCCCATGAACTGCATGTATTTATGCATTTCTGTCCTGCAACCCAAAGGAAGACAGAAACAGAGATTGTCTGTTACCAACCAAAGAATATTCAGGAAGCATAAAAAAATTCATCCACTTTCCGTGATGTCAAAAGGTCACAGTGTTTTATAGACTCTGGAAGAATCTGTATCAACATGTGTCTTGGCATCTTTAAAAGAAATCATTCCTTTATAAGTATAATGATTCATTTTGAAAAAAACTTTTAACAATGCCACAGATCCTCTTAAGTAGGTCCGCACAGGCATCTGTTCCGTTCCAGAAGAAAATGTCCTGACCCTAGGGTAGTCCTCCTATGTGGAAGATTTCAGCATGCCATTACAAGGACATTCTTGTTCCTTGTTCTTGCAGTTGTGAGGGAGACTCACTGGACAATCCAGGCATGCTCCCTCCTTGTGGTATTTTAATGAGCAGCTTAAGGCATCAAAGCTGACAACCCTAACCCAGTCTCTGAACAAAGTAAACCCGACTCTGCTTCTGGAGTTACTGTTGAGCACTGCTTAGCAGAGCCTCTCTACACCCAGAGCTCCCTAACTCCAGAACATTCTGGATCTAAGTCTATTCCTCAGCTTATTCTTCAATAAGCACAGCCTGGAGTGTCTTAACCACCTACATATCTTACTGATGTGTAAGTTATGTTAACCCCTTAAGAACACTTCTTCCAGTAGCAAACCTTCACTGGAGAAGGAAACTGATGCTCAAAAACCAGTTCACTAACTCTGAAGTTCATGCAGTCACCCAACATGGAAGTCAGATCCGACAGCACCATTATACCATGACATCAATGAAGCTGAACTACTCATCCTTAAACCCTTATAGTTTCTCTTGGCTTGAGATGATAAATTCCCTTAGGTACAATAAACAGAAAACATAATTGTGGTCAAGTATATTAAATTAAGTTACAAGTAAGTTTGTTGTAGAATATATTTTAATTATCCCTATCAATGCAGTAATATAGTGACATATTTCAATGTTTTACCTATAAGATTCTATAAATTGTGTGAAGTAAGCACAATTGCGACAGCTAACCTGAATTTAATTTTTATTTTCTTTACAATTTCATATATTTATACCTTGCATATTTCCACTCTCATTTCCCACCTCCAAACCATCTTTATCCTTCCTTACCACTCCCTACAAGTCTTTCAAGTCCATATCTGTTCATTATGTTTTATGTCCCACCAAAATTAACCTGGCCCATCTGTAGGACTGTGGGTTGAGCACTATTTGTTGGAGCCTTGTGAGCTCAGCAGAGGATACACAATTTAAGATAGTTCCAGAATCTAACAATAGCCAATAGTTCAGAAGTTGAAAGCTAGCGCCCCATGACCTCCTCCTCCTTCCTTGACTAGTTGCTGGTAGAACTGGTCTTGTGTGAGCTCCATGCAGGTAGTTATAGTTACTGAGAGTTAATGGTTACAATAGTTGTACCAGGTCTAGAAAATGGTATTTAGTAGCTCTTCAGCCTATCTTCTGGCTTCCTGCCCTTATAGCTCCTACCCTTATATACTTCTCAACCCCTCTTTTGCAACATTCCTGAGCCTTAGGAGGTGTAATCTATTTGACTCCTTTAGGCTAGGCCCACATCCATTGCTTATTTTCTGCACCAAGGGCAGGCATAAGTTTCTGCAATCCACCACCCTTCCTTACAGAGAGCTTCCTATGGCTGGGAGCTGCTTTACTATAAGCATAGGTATTTAGAAAGGAGTTTTCTGCTGTGCGTAGTTAACCATGTGATAGCTAACCTTGTCAATTTGGTGGTATTTAAATCACCATGGGAACAAATTTCTGAGCAAGAGGATCTCTGCAGAGGAGTTTTACAGAGGAGTTCCATGATAGGCGGGTGTAGTGGGATATTCACTTTGTCTGCTTCTGTGGCACTGACCACACCCATTGAGGGGTAGAGCCAGGGGCAGTGACCTATAGAACTAGGTCTGAGAAGGAGGCAGGGAATGCTCTCTTTCTGGTGGTACGCGGAGAGAGAAGCATCTGGTTCCAACTGCTGTGTTCATCTGTCTGTGTTGTGAGTTGTTTCTCCCTGAATAAACATCTATTGGGCCTATTTGTTTATCCTGACCCTTATTAAACCACAATAGGCGGGCTACACAGAGAAACCCTGTCTCAAAAAAGAAAATAATTAGTTAATATAATGTAATATAGTTTTGTATTTAAGTATCATGATGGCTTATCTTGGTTGTCAACTTGACACACCTTGGAAGGGGGAACCTCAGCTCAAGAGTTACCTCTATCAGATTGCCCTTGAGGCATGTCTATGGGACATTTACCTGATTATTGATTGATGTAGGAGAGCTCATCCCACTAAGGGCAGCACCATCCCTAGACAGGTAGGTCTGGGCTGTATGAGGAAGGTAGCTGGCCATGATCCTGGAAGCAAACAAGTAAGCTGCCTTTTTCCAAGGTTTCTGCATCAGGTTCCTGACCTACTGGGGTTCTCACATTGCTTGAATTATTTTTGTTTTGATTTAAATGTAGTTATTGAAAAATTCAAAATTAGAAAAGAAGATCAATGTCTAGCAAGTATAGTTCTCAACTCACACCTATAAAATATTTGTATGTTTACCTTGGTATCCTAACACATGATCCTGGGGTTTTGTTTTTTGTTTTTTTGTTTTGTTTTGTTTTGTTTTGTTTTTAGGGAGAAGAGGGTATTTGGCTTGCATACCCCAATCACAGTCCATCATGAAGGACTGTGAATTTTTACTGTGATTTTCCTTGACAACAGACTGTAAGCAGTAATAGGAAATAACCTCTTTCCTCTTCAATGTTATTTGTGGCAACAGAAAGCAAACTAGGAAACGTATTAGTAAAAAGCAAAGTAGGAAACACTATAGACACAATGAAATAATGTTGGGTTAGCTGGAAGGTAAGTGTCTGAAACCAGACATCTAAACATGCTTTCTGCTGTGTTTAGAGAAGTTAGACTCCAATTGGTGGAGTTAAGCCTGGTTCTGACTCATCAGAAACAGCCAAGCAGTCAGAGGAGGAGAAAATCCACCATTTTAGGAAAGAAATACATCCATAAATTTCAAACCTGATTTTATCACCTAAATTCAACTGGTGTACTTTGGGTTGCATCAACGGTTTTATGGTTGCGATCTGCAGACTTCAAAAACTTAAGAAAGTTGTCCAGTAACCAAAGAAACTCTTATGACCAAATTGCACTTAATTGGGAGGCCCCAGGAAACACTCAGGAATATATTGTCCCAGAAGCCACTCACTAGGGCAGATGTGAAGTGAAATCTAAAGAATTGTCTCTCCGAAGACATGATGTAACAAGAACCAGAAACAAAGCTAGCCGGCACAGGTACATAGACTGTCAGTGGGAGACCCTTCCATTTACCACAGTGATGGAATCTTAATTAGGCTTTATTAAAGAGCAGATCGACAGTATATTATACAGAGATATATCTAATTGACATTTTTAAAGTATTTGTTTTGGAATAACACAGAAAGAGACCATCTATCTGCCAGTAGAATCAGTTAGAGAAACTTTACTAACTCAAATGAATGACTTTTTTAAAATGTAAACTCTCACAGAGGTGATAATTAATTTTAAACTGATCTTTCAGAAATGTTTGTGGTATTCAAAGAAAATAATCCCTTTAGAAACCTTTCAGAGAATGCTTACTAGGAAAATTATTGTATCCTGTCCCTGGCCACACCAAGGGCATCAGTTATTTGGAGCTAGTGGCTTTGTGAGGAATTAAAACTGCCTGACTTTCCTCTCCTCTGCCTGGATAGTTCACAACCTAAAGGCAGTCATGAAAAAGATTAAATAAAAGCATTTTTGCATTAATGTTTTTGTCTAAAAACTATCTCAATTTTTTTTTCAGTAAAGGGGAGGGAATCTTGATTTTCTCCTCTTGTGTTTCCATTGCATGGTACCTACTGCTAGCAAGGATTGACCCCAGAGCCTCATACATGCTAGGCAGGTGCTCTGCTACTGAGCTATACCCCCAGTTTATGTTTAGGGTATTTAAAATACTGTACTAATTGTTAGCTTTCCATTATTGTGAATGCTACTTCTCAATGCAAAATTCACCTCCTCTAACAACTGGATGTGCTTTGATGTTTCATGATGTTACCTGTCTTCTGTTATACTATTGGAAGCCAGAAATAATAAGATGATAATTCATTTTCAGAATACAAATAACAATAAGATGACCGAGCCACAGGCTTAGATGTTAAAGCTACTGAATACATACTAGGACAGACCACAAATATACTTTAAATCCTTTCTTTAGTCCATAAGGAGCCAAAATGAAAACTTTATGCCAGTGGCTGGGACATGATGTCACCAGGGATGTGGAAAGCAGGGAATGACAGGACAGTCAAGGGGGGTACACATCAAAAAAGTTGGGGTGGGACAGGATAAAGAGCTGGAAAGAAGCCTCGCTGATTGATGTTTTCACAGCCCCATGTTTCTCTTCATTGTTCATCCAGCAGCACCAAGAAGTGGAGACTCGTCTTCTGCCTCCTCTACTCCATAAATCACGTAGATCTTCCCTATATAGTCATTATATGAGTCCTCATTCTTTCATCACTTTTGCCTATACTGAATCTCAGATCTGCCTGTGGAATGTTAGACAGAAACACAAACCATACACACTGGGAAAGGGCTTCTCCTAGACCCTGACTGTGTTCAGCCATGACACTGATCATGTAGAAAGTGTGGGTACCATGTGATTGGAACTAACAGTAAACGATCTGAGAATAACATCAAAGATCAGAAGAGTGAGAATTGTGCCTTTTGTTTGCTCCTATTACAAAACAAGTAGCATACATTTTCAACTAAAGAAAAATCACATATAAGCTGGATGGTGATGGTGCACACCTTTAATCCCAGCACTTTAGAAGCAGAGGCAGATGGAGCCCTCAGTTCACAGTTCACTGCCAGCCTGGTTTACATTATGAGTTCCAGGACAGCCAAGACTACACAGAGAAAGCCTGCCTCAAAGAAAGAAAGAAAGAAAGAAAGAAAGAAAGAAAGAAAGAAAGAGAGAGAGAGAGAGAGAGAGAGAGAGAGAGAGAAAATGAAAAGAAGGAAGGAAGAGGTGGAGGGAGCAAAAGAAAGAAAGGAAAGAAGAAGGAAGGAAGGAAAGAAAGAAAGAAAGAAAGAAAGAAAGAAAGAAAGAAAGAAAGAAGGGAGATAGGGAGGAAGGAAGGAAAGAAGTCACATCTGATGGCAGCACTCATGCTTCTTTCTTCAGCTTCTGTTGAAAGCAATTTGGAATAACTTAAATTACAAAAGTCACCAAATACCAACTTACCAAATGAAAGCACTAACAAATTTTCAGCTGATGAAATTCCCCCACAGAACAATGCTGCTGAACTGAAGAAATGATTCATAAGAAGTCTCAGGCCAATCTCTTCCTGAGTGTGAGCTCCATCCCACAAATGCCCTTCACAAAGAAGCCAGTTTTCACGGCAGTGGGCTCTCCTGAAGCATTTGCATGCAGGAACTGGCCAGCAACAACAGGATGGAAAGAAAGGAGGGAATAATGCCTTAAGGGAGGCTTACGTGCAGGGTCTTGGGGAGTTTTAGTGTGTCCTTAGAGAGAAAGAACAGTCCATTCACCAGCTCAGATAACCTAGGCTTAAGCATGGCTAGCCACCAGGTCTCTTGAACAAAAGGATACTTGGAATCCCCTGGTGGTCTATTTGATTGTCTTTTGGAAGCTACAGGCCCTGAGACCTGAGGCTGATTTTGTATCATATCCATAAGACAAAAATGTGTATACAAAAATGTCTTTCCAGCCTGTACACTCCAGTTTTTTTAAAAAAAAATATTTTTATGTACTTATGTGTGTCTTCATGAGTTTGTGTGTGATTGCATGTGCACCACATGCATGCAATTGCCCATAGAAGCCAGAAGACATTGGATTCCCTGGAACTGGAATTACACAGGTGTGTTGTAAGCCACCCCCTGTAGTTACTGGGACAAATGCCAGATTATCTACAAAAGCAGCAAGAATCATCATCTGGCCATCTCACTGGCCTCTGTACATTTGTTTTTGGTTGTGTTGTATTGTGTTTTGTTTTGTTTTGTTTTGTTTGAAACTTGAGTTCAGACAACTGCCCATCTCATTACTCTGTTCTGTTACCTCAGGAGAAGTTGTCTTGTGAAAAGGCTACAGAACTTACCTCTCAAAATTCCACTTAATAAATGTTTCCCAACAAATCTAACCTCTTGAAAATCTTTCACAAAAGGTCACTAATAGACCATCAGCCTTTTTAAGTTGTTGAATGATTAGCTTTCCACTTTGCATATAATCCAAAGGTGATTGCTGAGAAACACCATTTCGTCTAAGCCCTCAGTACTTGCTTCCCCGCGTCCTTCAGAGCCCTCGGAGACTGTATTTAAACAGTTGTACTGGCGATATTTTAAAGTTGATTAATTAAGTGAGTAGGATTTTTTCTTTCCTTGGAAAAAAGTCCTTGGCCCATATTTATATCTTATTTTAAACCTCGGTATTTTAAGAAGTCTTTCAAGGTATTTGAAGGATTCTTAGTAGTTATTCAATTATTATCAAATCAGATTTCTATTCTTCTGATCCCTGTAATCAAATCTTTACTTTGGTGATTTGCAAGTAAGTCTCTATTTTTTATAATTATCTTCTTCTATGACCTGTACCATTTTCTGTGTATCATCAAGTTGAAGGTAGCAGTAGAATCACATACATTTAGAGTACCTATGCTTATTGGGTGCACAGTAAAAATAAAATGTGTGTCAATGTTTTTATGATGCTATTGGAAAAAAATCTATGAAGAGTTTAATACAGAGAAGATAAACTGATTTTATTACAAGGGGGATGGGAACCATTAACCCTGTAGATAAGCTAAGCAATAAAGCACACAAAACACAAGAATCATGGGCAATCCAATGATGCCTATTATCGGAAGGATCTACTAGGACTAGGGTAGGAACCACAAGGCAGATAAATCCAAAAAACTAAAACACAGATTCAAAGGGCAGCAGTTTTGATAAGAGTCACACAATGTCATTGTAATTGAATCTGCTGACTTCAATGGTTAGAATGATGCATTTTATATTATAAGTAAAGCTGGCAACAATAGAGACAATAATAGTGACAGGAAAGGCAGTAGATACATGTGGCCTTCTTGTTCTAAGTGCTTCCTGTGTCTCCCAATTCAGTATTCAAAGCATCCCTATGAGAAAGAACTAGTTTGCCTTCTCATTAAGGTGTTAGAAGCTCAAGGACACCAAAGATGCAAGTAACATCTCCAAGCATTTTGTATAAAAAATGAGTAAGTGTTAAAAACAGGACTGAGTCCACATAGTCTCTTCAGAGACTTCATGAGACTTCATGATTTTTAACTTCTGTGAATGCCATGATCCTAGTTAATGATAAAAAGTAAAATCATCTGGGATGTTTTGCCAAAATAAAGGTAGCTGAGAGACGATAGTAACATGGGTGGAGGTGTAAGTACATGGCAACTAAAATGTTTGTCTAGGTTCTAGGACAGGTATTGGAGATGTTAAGTGAATAAGACAAGGAGAGATCCTATATTCCAGAATCTTCAATGTGAATAGAGTAGAGAGGCAGCCAGAAAAGCAAATGAACTTTGTAAGAAGTGATATTGACTTCTAAAACATATTACCTGGCACTTGCTGTTTCAATATTACAACATTCTTTCATTTTAATAAAAATAAAAAATGTTTTCTTAAAACGAAGAAAATAAGTGATATTGACCTCTGGGAGTGATGGGGGTGGGTAAAGCACCCAGGGCAAGAAATTGCAGTGTTAAAAGAGAGCTGTTTTGTTTCTATAGAGCTGTCCAGGCTTAGCACATTGCCCTTGGTAACCTGATGATTTTCTATTGTGGGGACTGTCTCACACACCAGAGAAAATCAAGTATCCTAGCTCCTTCTCATTAAAAACAATAGCAAGTACTCTCCTTCCTGTTGTATGCCCAACACAATTCTAGCCAGACAGTTTAGTATTCTTGGAGGTACAGAGTCAAAATCAATTTTAAATAAATAGAAAGAAAATCACATTGACTTATATTCCTGCCATTACAAGCAGGGCTAGAGCCTACTAAAGAATAACAAGGGAGGCCTGTTTCTGGTCTGCATTCTGGAGCCCTGCTCAGAGCCTCCTGAAGACTGGGGACTATGCACAAAGTAACCCATCCCAGCTGACCATCCAGAGTCTGCCAGAGTCCTAGTCCCAGCTCCATGCACTGGAAGAGGGGAACCCTTGAAATATTAGACCTGCTTGCACCCACCAAAAGAGATCCTTGGTCTGGTACCTATCAGGAGAGGGAGAGACCCCACCAGTATGCACTGGAAGAGGGATAGAAAGATGAGAGTATAAGAACACAGTCAACAATAGAAAGATCAATATGACACCCCAAGTGTCTAGGGACTCCACACCAACAAGACATGAACATCCCAACACAGATGAAGCATAAGAGAACAACCTGAAAAACAACTTCATGAAGATGATAGAGACCCTAAAGGAGGAAATGAGAAATGGAAGAAAAGACAAACAAAAAATTGCAAGAAACAATTAAAAAGTGCAAGGTTTGAAAGCTGAAATAGAGACAAAAACAAAAAAGAAAAAAAGACAGTCTGAGGGAATGCTGGAAATAGAAAAGTTAGGCAAATGGTGGAACTGCAGATGCAAGCATAACCAACAGAATACAAGAGATGGAAGAGAGAATCTCAGGTATTGAAGATAGATGAAAAGAAATAGATTCATGACCAAAGAAAACCTTAAGTCCAACAAATCCTTAACACAAAATATCCAGGAAATATGTGACACTGTGAAAAAGGCCAAACCTAAGAATAATATGTATAGAAGAAGGTGAAGAAACCCAACAAAGGTGCAGAAAATATATTCAACAAAACAATGGAACAAATTTCCCCAACCTAAAGAAAGAGATGTCAATGATAGTACAAGAAGCTTACAAAACAACAAATAGAGTGGACCACAAAAATGTCACCTCACCATATAATAATCAAAACACCAAACATACAAAATAAAGAAAGAATATTAAGAGCAGAAAAGAAAAAATGCCAAGTAACATATAAAGGCAAACCTATTAGAATTACACCTGACTTCTTTGTGGAAACTCTGAAGGCCAAAAGGTCCAGGATAAATATTCTACCAACACTAAGAGACCACAGATGCCAGCCCAGACTACTATATCCAGCAAAGCTTTCAATCACTATAGATAGAGAAACCAAGATATTCCTTGACAAAACCAGATTTGAACAACACATATAAACTAATCCAGCCCTACAGAAAGTTCTAGAATAAAAACTACAACCCAAGAAAGTCAACTATACCCACAAAAACATAGCTATTGTTAAGTCCCATTTACTAACAGCCAAAAGAAAAAAGGGAAAAATCCACACCTAATATCACCACCAATAACAAATCCAAAACAAACAAGAATTTACAATCAATGGTCATTAATATCCCTCAATATTAATGGTCTTAACTCCCCTATAAAAAAGACATAGGCTAAAGAATGAATACCAAGACAGAATCCATTCTTCTGAAACTCAAATCTCACATAAAACCTAACACACTTATGGTGGGAGATTTCAACATCCAATTCTCAACCAATTTAACAAAGAAACAAAGGAACAAACAAAAGTTCCAATTAGATTTAACATACCTTCTTCTGAGCGTCACATGGAACCTTCTCTAAAATTGACCACTGTTGCATGTATGTTTCCGCCAGCCCACCAGCCCGCCTGCCACCAGTCTGGGCCCACAGCCACACCAGCCCCAAATAATACTCAGAGACTCTGTATTTGATACAATCCTGTTGGCCAGTTACCATTATTGTTTATGGGCTAGCTCTGTCTTAATGATTAACCCATTTCTACTTATCTAATTATTTCCACGTGGCTCATCTTACCTGGGAGCCGTGGCTGGCGTCTTCCTTCCTCCCTGGTCTACATCTTGACCCTCCTAACTACCTCCTCTTTCCTCCTCCTGGTCTCCTAGCCCCACCTATCTTGTTTCCTATTGGCCACAGGCTTTATTAATTAACCAGTATGAGAAACATATTTACAGAATAACATCTCCCATCAGACCACATAGTCAGCAATGTAGCAAACCTCAATAGGTACAAAAAAATGGAATAACCCCCTGTATCTTATCAGACCACCATACTTTAAAGTTAGAATTCAACAACAACCCAAATTGCAGAAACCCTACAAACTCATGGAAACTGAACAATGAGCAATTGTACCATTCCTGAGTCAAGGAGAAAAGAAAGAAAGAAATTAAAGACTTCTCAGAATTTAAAGAGAATGAAGACACAACATGCCCAAACTTATGGAACACTTTGAAAGTATAGCACTAAGTGAGAATAGTCACATCAGAGAATTAACAGAACAATTGAAAGGTCTGGAACAAAATGAAGCAAACTCACCCCAGAGGAGTAGATGCCAGGAAATAATCAAATCAAGGGCTGAAATCAATGCAGTAGAAACTAGGAAAACAATGCAAAGAATCAATGTAACAAAGAGTTGGTTCTTCGAGATAGATAACCCTTTATCCAAACTAACCAAAAGGCAAAGAGAGAACACACAAATTAACAAGATCAGAAATGAAAATGGGGACATAAAAACTGACACACAGAAAATAGAAAATTTAATGGAAATGGACAATTTTCTGGATAGATATCACCAAAATTAAAAAAAAAAAACAGATAAGCAATTTAAGTAGACCTAAACCCCTAATGAAGCAAGCAGTCATCAAAAGTCTCTCAACCAAGAACAGCCCAGGACCAAATGGTTTCAGTGCAGAATTCTGTCACTAATTCAAAGAAGAGCTGGTACTGATACCCCTCAAACTGTTCCACACAATGGAAGCAGAAGGGACATTGCCAAACTCTTTTTACAAGGCTACAATTATCTTAGTAACCAAGCCACACAAAGACACAACTAAAAAAAGAGACTACAGACTAATATCTCTCATGAACATTGGTGCAAAAATACTCAGTAAAATACTTGAAAATCAAATCCAAGGACACATCAGAGAAATTATCCATCATGACCAAGTAGGCTTCATCCCAGGGATGCAGGAATGGTTCAATATATGAAAATCCATCAATGTAATCTATCATATAAACAAACTAAAAAAGAAAAACCACATGATCATTTCACTAGATGCTGAAAAAGCCTTTGACAAAATCCAAAACCCTTTCATGATAAAGGTATTGGAGAGATTAGGGATAACATGAACATACTTAACATAATAAAAGTAATGTACAGCAAATCAACACCCAACATCAAACTAAATGGAGAGAAACTCAATGTGATTCCTCTAAAATCAGGAACAAGCCAAGGCTGCCCACTCTCTCCATATCTCTTCAATATTATACTTGAAATTCTAACTAGAGCAATAAGAAAACAAAAGGAGATCAACAGGATACAAATTGGAAAGAAGTCAAACTGTCACTATTTGCAGATGATATGATAGTTTACATAAGTAACCCAAAAAATTTCACCAGGGAACTCCTAGAGATCATAGACACATTCATCAAAGTGGCAGGATACAAGATTAACTAAAAAAAAAAAAAAATCAGTAGCCCTACTATACACAGGAAATAAAGGGGCTGAGAAAGAAATCTGAGAAAAATCACTCTTTACAATATCCACAAACAACATAAAATATCTTGGAGTAATGCTTACCAAACAAGTCTTTAAAGAAAGAAATTAAAGAGCATACCAGAAAATGGAAAGATCTCCTGTGCTCTTGGAAAGGGAAGATCAACATAGTAAAATAGCAATCTTGCCAAAAGCAATCTACAGATTCAATGCAATCCCCATCAAAATCCAGCAGAATTCTTCACAGACCTTGAAAGAACAACACTCAACTTTATATGTAAAAACAAAAGACCCAGGATAGCTAAAAAAAAAAAAAAAAAAAAAACCCTGTATAATAAAGGAACTTCTGGAGGCATAATGATCCATGACTTCAAGCTCTATTATATAACAATAGTCCGAAAGCAGCTTGGTATTGGCGCAAAAAATAGACAGAAAGACCAATGGAAACAAATTAAATGTCTTGATATTAACCCACACATCTATGAACACCTGATTTTTGACAAAGAAGCTAAATTAATACAATGAAAAACAGAAAGCATCTTCAACAAATGGTGCTGGCATAACTGCATGCTGACTTGTAGAAGACTGCAGATAGATCCATATCTATCACCATGCACTGAAGTCCAAATGAATCAAAGACCTCAACATAAATCCAGCCACACTAAAACTTTAAGAAGAGAAAGTGGGAGGCACCCTGGAATGAATTGGTACAGGAGACCACTTCCTGAACACCAGTAGCACAGACACTGAGATCAACTGTGGGAAGCCACAGCCCCAAGATGGCGCCTGGCTGGATGCCAGGTATTTCATGCTTAGCTGTAAACAAGCCTTATTTGGAAGTGCTTGATGGATCTGGTGTGCTTCCTCCTTCAGTGGCCTATCCGGGATCACCAGGTGGCATGAGCTGATTGGGCTGTGAGCACATTTAAGGGCTTGCTGGGGCTGGGAGAGGTGTAAGCTGATGAAAGAAGCAGCATAAGCTGATGAGAGAAGCAGCGGAAGCTGATGGGAGAAGCAGCGGAAGCTGATGTACAAGGATCCTGAATAAACTGCTTGAAGAAGAGTCGTGGTTGCCTGTTTCCCTGCTGGCCTAGTTAGGCGTGCAACAATCAACAATTAATAAATGGGACCTCCTGAAATTGAAAAGCTTCTATAAAGCAAATGATACAGTCAACAAGACAAAACCAGAGCCCACTCAATGGGGAAAGATATTCACTAACCCCTCATCTGAGAGAGAGCTGATTTCTGAAACATACAAAGAACTCAAGAAGCTAGTTACCAAAACACCAAATAATCCAGTTAATAAGTGGAGTACAAAACTAGAGAACACTCAATAGAGGAATCTAAAATGGCTGAAAGACACTTAAGAAGTGCTCAACGTCCTTAGACATCAGAGAAATGCAAATCAAAACAACTCTGAGATACCATCTTACTCCAGTCAGAATGGCTAAAATCAAAAATACCAAAGACAGTTTATGCTGGAGAGGATGTGGAAAAAGGGAAACACTCCTCCACTGCTGATGGAACTGCAAACTCCTACAGCCACTTTGGAAATCAGTATGGCATCTCCTTAGGAAAATGGGAATCAGTCTACCTCAAGACCCAGTAATTCCACTCTTAGGCATATACGCAAAAGATGCACATTCATTCAACAAGGACATCTGTCAACTATGTTCATAGCAGCATTATTTGTAATAGCCAGAACCTGGAAGCAATCTTGATGCCCCTCAACTGAAGAATGGATGGTACATTTACACAATGGAATACTACTCAGCAGAAAAAAAAAATGAATCTTGAAATTCGTAGGCAAATAGAACTAGACAAAACAATCCTGAGTGAGGTAACCCAGTCACAAAAAGACAAGCACAGTATGTACTCACTCATATATATTTTAAACATAGATCAAAGGATTACCAGCCTACAATCCACACCGCCAAAAAACCTAGCAAACAAGGAGGACCCTACAAGAGACATACATGGTCCTCTGGAGAAGGGGAAACCAACAAGATCTCCTGAGAAAATTGAGAGGGGAGAGGGAGTTAGGAAAAAGAGAAGGGGAGAAGAGGAGGGGAGAGGTGGGCGAGGGAGCAGGAAGTTTAACAGGGAAGATGGATAGAGGAGAACAAGAAAAGAGATACCATAATAGAGGGAGTCATCATTGGTTTTAAGAGAAATCTGGCACTAGGAAAATACCCAGAGACCCACAAGGATGACCCCAACTAACATCTAAGCAATAGTGGAGATGCTACCTTAAATGCCCTTCCCTGATGATGAGATTGATGACTACCTTATATGCCATCCTAGAAACTTCATCCAGTAGCTGATGGAAGCAGAAGCAGAGATGCACAGCTAAACACTGAGCCCAACTCCTGGAACCCAGTTGTAGATAGGAAGGAGTGATGAGCAGAGGGGTCAAGACCAGGCTGGAGAAACCCACAGAAACTGCTGACCTGAACAAGGGGGAGCTCATGCACTCCAGTCTGACAGCTGGAAAACCAGCATAGAACTGACCCAGATCCCCTGAACATGGATGTTTGTTAAGAGAACTGGACAGTCTATGGGGCTTCTGGTAATGGATCAATATTTATCCCTAGCATATGAATGGACTTTAGGAGCCCATTCCACATAGAGGGATATTTTCTCAGCCTAGACACATGGGGGAGGGCCTAGGTCCTGCTACAAATGATATGACAGACTTTAAAGACTCCCCATGGAAGGCCTCATCCTCCCTGGGGAGCAGAAAGGGGATGTGATGGGGGTTGGTGGGGAGAACAGGGGAGGACAGGAGGGTGTGGGGACTTGGACTGACATGTAAAACAAGCTTGTTTCAAATTTAAATTTAAAAACAAAAGAATGGCAGGACTTGAATAAACAACAATGAGTGACTTCAGATAGTTTTGGTCCATGGATAATGCAGTGCTTGTTAAGTATTTAATTTCTTAAATACTGGAAGCAAGGGAAGTGTTTTAATCCTAAAATATACCACTAAATAAAATATCTGTCTGTTTTCCTTGGAATTTGTCAAAGCAATAACTATTTCTCATAACTAATTAGAAATATGAAAGGAAACTATTGAACCATTTATACCCTGCATGGTCAGTTTTTGTTCCCTTATGGAGCAAATGTTTATTGAAGGTCTAAATGTCCCAGATAGTCAAGTAATTGAAGAACATCATTAAGCAAAAGAATATTCCAGTTAGAGGAAACAGATTGAAACAAAACAAACAAACAAAAAAACAATGCAATGAAAATTAATGACCAGGTATGATGAAGCAGAAAAGGAGAAAAGGTATGATAGGAATAGACAGTATGCCAGAGCAAGTCTGAAATGATAAAAATAAAAAAAATCCCTTGGCCAGTATAATATTTATGGCAACTTCTATTTATTTTTGTACTTTCTAATTTTTAATTACATTTGCTTGGAGGGAGGGGAGAAGAAGTTAGGAGAAAGAGAAGGGGAGAAGTGGAGGGGAGAGGTGGGCAAGAGGGAGCAGGAAGATTGAGACAGGGGAAAAGAAAAGAGAAGAAAGAGATACCATAATAGAGGGAGCCATTATAGATTTGAGGAGAAATCTGGCACTAGAGAAATGCCCAGAGATCTACAAGGATGAACCCAGCTAACAATCTAAGCAATAGTGAAGAGGCTACCTTAAATGCCTTTCCACGATAATGAGATTGACGACACCTCATATGCCATCCTAGAACCTTCATCTAGTAGCCGATGAAAGCAGAAGCAGACACCCACAGCTAAACACTAAGCCAAATTCCTGGAATCCAATTGCAGAGAGGGAGGAGTGATGAGCAAAGGGGTGCAGAAACCCACAGAATCAGCTGACCTGAACAAGGGGGAGCTCATGTACCCCACTCTGATGGCTGGGAAAATAGCATAGGGCTGACCCCAGGCCCCCTGAAAATGGGTGTCAATCAGTTAGGAGGATTGTGTAGCAAGATATTTACCCTGCCCACATCTGCAAATTTAAAGCAATAAAGTATTTTCCTTATGTGTTTTTTTTTTCAGTAGTTTCAAAGTTTTACAACATACATTAAGGTTATCTACTCATTCTGAGATTAATGGTTCTTTAGATTCATTTTTTTAACAGGGCTACAGACATTTATGTAGTTCTTGTCTACAAGTAAAAATCTAATCTGTCTTCACTTGTTAACAAAACCCTTTTTTTCTATTCATACTTGACATATTACTCAGAAAAAGAAGACTGCAGCTGTAGAGTCTTATTCTGGATCCTCTGTTACGTGTAGGTTTTTCCCTGCCAGTCAGTCCCGCTGCCACGCCAGCCCCCAATAACACGCCCGGAGTCTGTATTTGATATAAATGCGGTTGGACAGTTACTAATTCCTTATTGGCTAACTCTGTCTTAATTATTAACCCATTTCTACTAATCTGAGTATTTCCACATGGTCTCACCTTTCCGGCCAGAGTGGCTAGCGTTCTACCTCTCCAGTCTCTCCATGTTGACTCCTCCTTCCTACTTCCTCTTCCTCCTAGTCTCCTAGCCCCGCCTATCTTGCTTTACTATTGGCCAACAGTGCTTTATTCATTAACCAGTATGAGAAACATATTTACAGAATAACATCTCCCATCAATCCTCAATGGTATCCAAGGAATTTACATGTATATTTTTATGCTACTATCATTCTGGCTTTGTTACTACACTTCTGTAAGATAATTTGCAATAAACTATTCTGATTCTTTCTGTATTACTCTTTCTACTTAAGGTTTCTTTTGCTAACCAACGTCTTTGTTCTGTCATATGAATTTTAGGGTTGTTCTGTGTCTGGTTTGCAATTTCCTATATTTTTATTAAGGCTCTCTTTTCCTCTTTTTATTAAAAGTAGATTTTTTTCTCATACAGTATACCCTGATTACAGTTCCCCTCCCTCTGCGTCTCACAGTCCCTCACCACCTCCTATCCCATCCTGCTCCACTCCCTTCCTGTCTCTTACTAGAAAAAAGAAAGCCTCTAAGAGATAACAAAAAAAAATCAGGAAGAACAAAAACTATCACATCGAAGTTGGACAAAGAAAACCAACAGAAAGAAGAGTCCCAAGAGAAGGCAGAAGAATCAGAGACTCGCTCATTAACACACTCAGAAGTCTCATAAAAATGCTAAACTGAAAGCCATGATAAAAACTGGGAGAACCTACCAGGTTCTTTTTCATTAATAGATGTTAATTATAAAAAACAATGTGTTTCACTGAAATGTTTTCACACTTGGAACAGTCTTACCCCAATCATTCCCCTTTATATCTCTGTCCCTTTCCTCTTCCCTAACAATCCCATTCTGTTTTCATACCATCCTTTTAACATTCCACATAGGAGAAGAAGCATATGTTTAAGTCTGCTTATTTTGCTTAAAATAGTAATTTTCAGTTCCATCTATTTTCGTGTAGATGACATGGTTTCTCTTTCTTTGGAGTTGAATAATAATACTTAATGTGTATTAGAATATTTCTTTATCAATCCATTCACTGATGAGTACCCATGCTGATGTCTTAATTTTAACAGGACCATAGTAAAATGAATGGACAAGTATCTTTAGTGTGTAGACTTGGAGCCCTTTAAGTAAAATGGCAGCATATTGCAGTGAATTTTGTGAAGATCGGCTTTTGTATAGCTTCCTGTGTATCTAATCTCTCTCTCTCTCTCTCTCTCTCTCTCTCTCTCTCTCTCTCTCTCTCTCTCCCTCCCTCCCTCTCTCTCTCTCTCCCTCCCTCCCTCCCTCTCTCTCTCTCTCCCTCCCTTCCTCCCTCTCTCCCTCCCTCCCTTTCTCCCTCCCTCCCTCCCTCCCTTTCTCCCTCCCTCCCTCCCTCCCTCCCTCTCTCTCTCTCTCTCTCTCTCTCTCTCTCTCTCTCTCTCTCTCTCTTTGTTCCTCTTATTTGGACATTTGTAATTACCCATTCAGAGAACATATAATAATCACTTCATCACAAAACCAAAATTTTTAACATTAACGGTTCCAGAGATAATGGTGAAAGTGTCTGTAGGGATCATGGTTCACCCTATCACAATAACCAGAGAAATACGGAGAAATACGGACTCCTAGCTGGATCTCCCAGCTCCAACAATCTGGCAAAATAGTAGAGATGCTTCCAAGGTTAAATGCTGTTTACTTTAATCTCTACTACTGTTTTAGTTTTAAAAATAATAATAGTTAATAACAACAAAGCCAATCATGGTGGCACACACCTAAAATCTCTGAACTTTGGAGGCTGAAGCAGAATTCTAGACTTCATATCTGTGACTCCATGATGATATATTTTATACAAACTAAACAAGTCTTAAAGTATTTTTAAAAAAATTACTACTACAACAACACTAAGATGAGAACAGAACCAGGCATAAGGATTCACACAGGTGATTCCAGCACTCAAGAGGCTGAGGAAGGAGAAACAAGAGTTGGAGGTTAGGGCATAGAGAGAGGGCTCAATGGATAAGAGCACTTTGCTGCTCTTGCAGAAGACCCAGATTCAGCTTCCAGCAACCAAATAGTGTTTCCCAACCATTCCTAACTCCAGTTCCAGAAGATCTGTTCCCACTTCTGGCCTCTGCAGGCACCATGCATGCATGTGGTGCACAAATATACATGCAGGCAAAAAACTCACATAAAATAAAATGAATACATGTAATTTAAAAAATCTTAAGAGTTGGAGACTAACAGAATAGAAAGCGTGAACTTGTCTCAAAACCCATTTAAAAAACAAAACAAAGAACTATTGTCAAGAGATTAAACAATAGAATAAACAAAAACCACCTAAGGGGTTTATTTTTAAAAGGTAAAACACTTTAGAATCATAAACTTTATTAACATTCATGTAAATTTTCTTAAAAGTTTAGCAATTTGTATAAAGAACTAAGAGATTTTTTTTTGCACTTCTGTGCTCTCTCAACATTTCTAACCACCATTTTTGCCTCACCAAACCATCCTCTAATCTTTGCAGACAAGTGGGTGGCCTACAGATCCATTCAATTCTAACAGTAACTGGAGTTATGCAGAACCAGGAGTAAAAGGCTCAGACCCACAGATGATACCTCCTCTTTGTATGCCAATCACAACTGGTAAGTTCTGTTGCAGATTACCCACAGCTCTGCCTATTTTTGCTTCCCATTCAACCATGTACACATAATTGAAAATGCCATACATGATTATGCATATATGTATTTTATCCATTAAAAGCAGTAGAAATATAAATATTTATTCCCAATGAATGTATTTTATCAGTTAAAAATAATTCAAGTATTTCAAAAGAAGATAGGCCTTTTTATTATTATAGAAATTATACTTGAATCAAGTATCTAATATGTGAAGTATTAATTTTTAAACAAAAATTAGAAATTAGTATTACCTCTTTTTAAAAAGGAAAAAGCATAAACCACCAAATTGTAATATGAGAATGTTAACATTCTTATATATGAAATTCTGAGCAATGGGCTTCCTTTTCCTTAGTTTAAAAGAAACAGGAAAGAAATAATCAAGAATAGCCCAGATTTAGAGATTTTGCATGAGATACAATATATACCTACTCTACCATACACTCAAATGTTAGTACTTAGGCTGTTGCTTGACACAAACAAAACTAAAAATTCATTTCCTTGGTTACTACAGAACAGAATATTTAAGATGTTATTACACTCCATCAATTGTGTTTCATGGCATACCAAATACATGAATGTAATACATTGCACTTAAAATGTTCAATTGTTCTGTCACGTAGCGTCTTTACATGTAAGTTCAGCAGTGTTTTTTTTTTCCTTTTAAATATCACTTAAGATCACTCAATTATCAGAACAGAAAGAGCCCTTTAGTAATAGTTTTGTTGAATATTGGAATGAAAGTCCTTGAGCCCCTTGTCTTATGAAATAAGTCTTTTTGTGTGCATAAAATATAGTTCACCATTAAGCATTTTCTACAAAATGGGGGACAAATCCCAGTGTAATCTTCATACAAAGTTATTTCAGAAGCCTAATGCCTGGAAAATTATGGCTGTGCCTTGCCCTAAATTTGAGGGTCTTTCCACATTTTCCTGATAAACCCCATTTTTCAGGGGCTTATGACTCAACTATAGAAATTTGCTTCCGGGTGAAGCTTGGAATACCCAATTTCAGCTGATCTGGCTACAACCAGGTGAAGCAAAGACACAAGTTTGAATCGTCTCTTTCTCATTTGGCACTGTGGGCCTTCTGGTTTAAATAACAAAATGCTTTCAGGTGTTTCTACCATTTCTTCATTTTTTTAAAAGAAGTCTTTGCCTTTGGCATTTTTTTGAAATATAAGATAAAGGATAAAAATGAAAATGTGATGAGTAATTAGTGTCTCAAGAGAAGGCTAAGGAGGTGCTGAATTAAATCACAGCCAACTCGCCCTCCAAAATCCAGGTAAAGCCCAGTGGCTACTGCAGCTCATTACTGCACAATGGCATTTATTTTGAGCCAAGAGCTTTTACCGAATGAGAATGGAATACTTAGCGGAAGCCTATAACCTAGGAAGTCATGAGAAAATTTAACCCTAAGTGTTCAGTGCACACTGAGATGGTGTTTGAGATTTCAAACCTTAAAGAAAAGCCCAAGTATTTCCCATGAAAGAATGTGATAGTGTACCCTGCAGACAGGTCTGATCGTCCCCAAAGAGAAGTTTCATTTGACTGCCCTGACTAAACACAGAACCATACATGCTCAAGATCAGACTAGCTACGAAATGCCTTGTTTTATTAATTGTGGATGCGGATACATTAGAACAGTCCCTGGTGGCCAAGGACTTGCAAGACTGTACAGTCAAACACACAGCAGAAAATAAGGACAAAGGGTCCTGCTCACTCAAACTCACTTGTAAATCTGAAGTTAACCTGTTGGAAAAGCCAACATTCTTTGTAAGTTAGCTGTATGTGTGGAGTGCAAGCTTATTTAGAAGAGAAACCACTGCTCACAATCCCATGCAAAGCTCATCTAATTTCCTTCCCACCCTCCTACAGAGCACAAAAATGGGCCACAAAGCTGAAAAAGGAGAAAAATAGTTACATGTGAATTTAAATTTATCTGAAGTCCTTATAAAAATGAATTTTAATGATAGAATTTGGGATACTTTCTAACTGTATGTGGCCATTTAGTTTGCTGATCACAGACAGTAGCTATCCAACAATAAAATGATAGAAATTGAACAAACCACAAAACATTTTTTCATATTTTCAAAAAGTGGCCACACAGTACCTTTGTCATGATTCCCTAACCTTCCTGCCAATGGGAGCTGCTATCAACAGGAACTCAAGGACATCCACCAACTCTATCAATTACTTCCATAGTAGAAGGGTATGATTACTGTATATTGTCATAAGTCCAAGTAGCAGGACAGTTATAATACCATAGCAACATGCAAGGATCACGTATTTCTAGAAAGCATAAGTTCCCTCCAAAGAACCTATTACTCAACACTTTTGAGATTCTACAATATGAACAGAGACCTTTGCCCATTATGTATGCATATATGCTTCTGAAGGATAAGGCATTCCTCTTCTCCTCCCTTCTTCCCTTCCTCTCCCCTCTCTCCCTCTTTCTTCCTTTCTTGCTTTTTCTTCCTTAGACAGGGTCTTGCTACATAGCCCAGACTGAGCTTACACTCGCAATTGTCCTGCCCTGCCTCAGACAGACACAGCCATGCCCTGATGCAAACCCTTCTTTGTTCAGCATATTTAAGAGTTATGAGATACAATTCCAATTTTGTATCATAATACACTATTGAATACCCTGTGCATAATCAAAACAAAATTTAGGATGAAGAATTTATATAGGACATAGAATTTCTGGGTGCTCCGCCCCCCACTACCCTACAGTTACCCAATGTCTTCTGTCCAAACCAGAAGTGAGATTGTGACAGCGGAGTCTGAGAAACTTGGCCAACTGCAGTTAGCTTTCCCAAGGCCTGAAGTAGAGCTGAGGAAGAGGGAGGGGTGGATCTGACAGGAAAGGAGTCCGGGACCATGATGACACACATGTTCATCTACTTAGTAGCAAACACACAGTGGGCAACTTCTACAGCCAGTTGTCACTACACCACAAAGGGATGGTGCCAGGGGCCACGCACAAGCGACAAAGGCATGGACGGACACGCAAGCACAAGGTATAGTCCTGTGCATGAGAAGGGAAGCTATGTGTGGCTGAAGAGGAGGACACGGGTCCTTTCCATACAGCCACTGTACTCCCTTAGCTCCTTGGGGAAAAGGTTAAGATGGTGTGTTCCAGCCTGCAAACAAAGTCCCTATTCTTATCACACAACTTCTTCTCTTAGAAATCCATAGAACGGGTCTGAAAGAAATTCCTGTTTCTCTTTTTATTTCTAGCCCCTCCAGATCAGATGACTTCTGTCATCATTTAGGGATTGTGACTGTCTCTGGAAAATGATGGCTGGAGTAACCCTACCAAAATAAACTGTGGTGTGGAGGCCATTAAGCCAGAAAAACCACACAGCCAAAAGTGCCTTCACAGAGCATGCAAGTCAAGGAGGGCCTGAGGAAGTGAGCACGCACTCAGGTCTTTGCAAATAGAAAGAGATTTTTCAGCAAAGGGACAGTAATTTAGTTACAAAATGCTTCTGATATCGCTACCTGTGAAATCATTTTTGGCAAAACAGCTGGCAGAAGATGTACGAAAAGCTAAGTGATTACTGATAGGTCTGGATTAGAGCCAGATTAAAGGTACTGTGCTAGCTTTCTGTGTAGAGTGCTTGACGCAGCAGCTGAATGTTCAAGACCTTCCCCCTAGTGTAACACCTAAGGCCACCGGGCTCTGTCCAGGCACACTAACAATATTTAAGTCAGTAAGCTGAACAGCCACAATTTTTTCCCCAAAAATCTACACATCCTTAGTGCAAACTATTAGTGAGTCTGATTGATTTCTAGAGGAAAACCACCCTCTCTTGCCACCAATCTATGCTGCAACCCTAAAGTGATAATCATGTTAGAGTTTATTTGAAGACAAATCACACTCACCAGGAAGAAGCTCAGTGGCATTTCAAACCTTCATTGTCCCACAGTGCTGTGTTTCATGACCAGAGCTGATAAACACCCAGGGTTTAACAGCAGTCAGTGGGTGCAGCCATCATTAAGGGACTTTCAATTCAGGGTGGGGCTCCATTTGTATTCAACAAGTTAAAAAAAAAAAAAGATGCTTTGTATTTCACTGGTAACTATCCAGATTTTTATTTAAAACAGAAACTCAGAAGGGGGGAAAAACACTGAAAAAAATGCTACACAGTTTCTGTTCTGAGCCATTAATTTTTCAGTCAGATCTAACTATCATTTAATTGGTTCCTGATGCTAAAACTTGGATTCCACTTTAAACGATTGAAACTGGAGCATATAGAATAATTTGTTATGCTGAGCTATCCATCCCAAATGTCTAGGGAAAATAAAACAATCTCTAAATAAAACTAAGCTACCTTCTGTAATGACACAAAATTAATAATATAGCCTAAGAAATAAACCCGTGTCTGCCAAAAAAATATCATTAGAGTTCTCATGATAAAGTAATATTTAATTCATATTAATGGTCACCATAAAGGGGGTGGGGGTTCCTTAACAATACAAAGTTCCATGAATATTAGTTTTGGAAATTTAACTTTGTTTCATAATATTCAAATCATAGTTCAAAGGGACATGCTTTCCTTGGCTATGTAAATAAACTTTGACTTATTATTTCTTATACTTATGGATTAATTAAAATGACTAGGAATTCTTAACACTAAAATTTATTTACAAAAAATTTGGACATTCCAAAGATTTTAATGTTGTCCATGCTACTATTACTATTCAACAATTTGAAACTAGCAGAAAGAAAGACAGAGGAAGGAAGGAAGAAAGGAAGGAAAGACCTATGTAGCCCATAGATATTTTTGTTACATAAGAATGAGAACAAGAATATCGGATAATTAAACAAAAACAGAGGCTATGAAAATCTGCATTGTAAATACAATCTTCTTCATACCGAACTGAGCCAGTTAGTTCTCTGACTCAACTAACCAGCTCAGGGCAACAACCCCTCAACAAGAATTCCACACATGCAGATAAGAACCAGGTTGGGGAGGGGGGCTGAAAGAGCTGTTAACTCAGCATGAATCTAGTGCAAAGGTAACCAGTTCTCTGGAAAGACATCAAACTAATCAGATAAATGCTCTAGTCTGAATGTAGCCCCAGAGGTCTGGTGCCCAGTTCTCAGAACTTGTCATGGGTAAATTGAAGGTCTGTGCTGACTATCACAGTTACTATCCAGGGTCCTTTGGCCTCCTTAGTCACACAACATCTTGTAAAGGAAAACATCTCTAGACCATAGAATTGAAGCTTAAGGGTTATATGATGGAGCTGTTTGCTGGCTATTGAAGCTGAGTGAGGAAAATAGGTCTACAGTTTATTTCAGAGAAGCAAGGCATGGAGTTTCCCAGGCTCCCAAAACTTAGCACAATAATACTGATGAAATTCTTGATTTGTGTTAAGTCAACCAGTGCTACAAAGCCTTTGTGATTTGTGTATCATGACAGTCTTCGATTCTCTGATTTCTGGTCAGTTTCTTTTCCATGGGAGTCTTACGGTTTCTCCCTCAAAGTAGAATAATTGTGTTAATTAACTTCTTTTCTTACTTATTCTGGAAATGGCTTCCCCTAGCAAGGTGTTTGGTGACTGCAATGATGCAGTCTATCTAACTAAATTCCAAGAAGTCACCATCTGTTACGAGCACTTTTCCCGCCAGCCTGGTCCCAGAGCCAGGACAGCTCCAAATAATACACTGTACTGGATATAAAGCTGTTGGCTTGTTACTAGAGTTTCATATTAGCTAGCTCTGTCTTAAATATTAACCCATTTCTATTAATCTAAGTGTTTCCACGTGGTCTTATCTTACTGGAGATAGTCTGGACCTCTTCTCTCACGTTTCTACATCTTGACTCTCCCTACTTATATCTCCCAAAATCTAAGTCTCTACATCTTGACTCTCCCTTCTACATCTCCCAGTATCCTCCTTGACTCCTAGTCCCCCCATCTTGCCTTTCTATTTGCCAACAGTTCTTTATTCATTAACCAATAAGAGAAACGAATTTACATAATGACATCTCCCATCACACCATATTTCCTCCCTGAAACTGCCACCCTCTAGCACTACCTGCCTCAATGGAGGATGCCAGATCACACAAGAGAAAGCTCCCTAGGCTGGGAAGCCCCTCCCATCTCCCGGCCACACATGAACATCCAAATGTTTCAGGTTCATTGCTTCATTTGTCTTTGCCCTCTGCCTAGATTATTGCAGTGCTTTTCCTCCATTCGTATCCCTTCTTTTTCTGTGCACTTTTCCTTAACTCCAGCCAGACAGATTCCTGTGCTTGCAAGACCCTAGGGCCTGTGGTCTGAAGATTTGTTTTCGTCTACAGGCAGTGAAGACCTTTCTGGCTCCACCCTGCTGCCAGCTCCCTTTATTCCAGTTTGCATTTCCCACCATGCCTTATAAAATCTACATCAAGATTCCTTGCAAAGTTAGCTTTCTCTGCTTCTCCCTCAGGAGCACCACCTGGAATCTTCTCTTAGGACACCTGTCTCAGTGAAGAAAACAAACAAACAAACAAAGATGTAGCTTTGAGGTTCCCAAAAGTGGAATTTCAGCTCATCTCTTGTATCCTAAACTCTTAATTCAAAGAGTGTGACTCTGAAAGATGGGCAGAATACAGTCTTTCAGCTGACTGAGATAACCAACCACTGGAAAAGCCACACAGCAAAACCAAACGGACCTTCCTGGGCCTATTCTTATAAGCTAGTATGGGATGTGTGGGAAAACACCTAAAAAGACAGGGCATGAGCCAGGCAGTTGTGGGATGAACCTTTAATCCAAGCTTGGGAAGCAGAGGCAACTGTCTGTGAGTTTGAGGCCAGCCTGGTCTACAAAGCAAATTTTAGGACAGCCAGAGCTACAGAGAAGCCTTGTCTCAAAAATCAAAAACACAAAGACAAAGTATGAACCTTGCTAACTGAGTTATTTGTTGAGATTGGATTAAAACCAATACTCAGCAAAAGAGGGCCAGGGGGCTTATTCCAGAAAAAGTGCACCCTAGAGATTGAAATGGGACAGGGAGAGGACAAAGGTTGACTAGACATGGTTGGAGCAAAGCACCTCCTTCCCCCTCAAAGGGCACCAGGGAAGGGAAAGGAGGTAGATGCATTAATAGGGGGAAAAGTTGACCCTAAAATTAAATAAATGGGACGCATTTTGACTCATTCAAATTCCTGGGGCCAGAGGGACAGGCAGAAGGTGTGTTTTCACTAATGATTAATCTTTCTCCTGTGTCTCCCAATCTGGCTCCATTGGAGTTGGGGGAGGGGAGCTTGAAATGAAAGCAGCAAAACTGGGTTTTCTCTGGCCCAGCAACAGTGAAAACTTCCTCTAACTGTTTACTTTGAGATACCTGATGAGATCCCCAACTTGGAAGTATTTTCACTTTGGGGCTTGGCATCAAAAAACCTAAACATCTACTCATTAATAAGGAACATCAAATAAAGATGGCTACTGAACAAGGGTAATACCCCATATTACCAAAAAGCAACATGCCAGACGTCAGGCACACTCGGTTACTAGAGAAAAACTGGTAATGCAATTCAGATATGGCTTATTAAAACCTTTGGAAAGTGAGAAAGTTACAAACGCCTGCCTCTAAGGAAGCCACTCTTCTGGAGTGGGGGGAGAAGAGTAGCCTAGAGAACACAGCAGGAATAAATAATCCTCCGTGATTTATTTAGGGAGCCTGAAGTGTACAGTTCTGAACAAGATATTTTCCAGAGCTCGGGAGCTGTCCTGACACAGCACCAGCCTTGCCTCCTGCTCTCACACCACTCTGCTTTCTCCTCCATCTCTGCTTTCCAGGCTGCACTCCCAGGGCTAGTGGCAGTTACTTCTTTCCTTTGCTTTTTTCCTCAAACCCTTTATAGCTATTTCATAGTTTCCATCATCTGGTAAATACTAACATAAGGCTGTTTAGTGCCAGTCAACGCAAACAAAACCTGCATTTTATCACAGACACACTGACTGCCCCAGATAAGCAATTTACCTTCATTCGTTCATTCCCTCAGTCCTTCCTCAGAGTTCAAAGGTCACCAAGACTCCAGTCCCCTTTCCTCTTCAGTGTAAACTCAAGATGGCAATCCCAGATGTGAGTCTAGAGAAGAGGAAACCCGATGGAAGGGAGTAAAGGAATGACGAGCTAACTCCTTTCTCCTTACATCCTGAATTTATGAAATAGTCTTACATGCTTACACAGTTTGTGCTGCTGCTTCTTAATGTCAGTACCATCACTGTAGAGAAAACTTGAAATTATCTGGATGAATGGATAGCTAAAGGGGAAGACAGGAGGTAGAACTCAGAGACGAGTATAAACATGTGTAAATTTCTGAGAGTCTTGCTTAGCAGACATGGGATCCAAGTCCATATGTGTGACTGGGAATTAACAGCCCATCTTCACTGGAGGACAGCTGGAACACATCCATTCAGATGCCTCTTAACTCAACACATTGCTGGCCTCAGTGGTTGCTGGTCTCAATGGGTTTCCAGTACTCCTCACCACTTTTTCCCTGAACTGGAAGAGTGCGATGGAAGGGCTCCAGGAGATGGTTCAGTAGGTAAAGTGCTTGCTGTGAAAGAATGAGGGCCTGAGTTCGAATCCCAAGCGCACCCACATAAAAAGCTAGATGTGGAATGGCAAGATGTGCCCATGGTGTAAGAATGTTATTAGAGTAACTGACCACCATCTGGTTGCATTTAAAGCCCACTCCATAGGGGGAACATGTAGTATGTTACTGTACTGTATGATACTGTAGATATGGCCAAGAAGCCATGAATGGGGATTTTATAAACTGCAGGTGAGTGGAACTATTGCTGTTATTGAGCTAAATGGACATGGTATCAAGCTTCCTTCTAAATTCTTACCTCTCTACCTACAGATTAGTGCAGTTCTCAGACCTCATGAGAGAAGTTTCTTTATACATAGATAGTAGTTAACACAGAAACCCACAACGTGCAAAGAATAAGTGTCTGTAGAGGTCTCAGTTATAAATGAGATAACATAATCGCATCCCCTACCCACATGGCTCAGGGACTAACGTGAAAGTGGGACTGGAAAGGCAGTAAGAACCCGAGGTTGGGAAAAACGATATTGAAACAGTGACTTTTGGACACAACAGGCATAACACACTCATGAACTCAGAGAAGTTGTGGTTGTCTGAACAAGATTCAGCCAGTCAAGCATTGTTGTGCGGATCTGGAGGAAAGGTGGCCTTTCATGGGGAGAAGCGGGTGGTTCATGAGTTCCCACTACTAACTGAGGAGCTACTGAAGTTGATGGCTTCTTGGGGAAGAAGAGTCAGTTTTCCTTAAAGGTGGCCTCTGGAAGACAACCACCCCTCCCAACAGATGTCCCCAAACTTGTTAGTACATTGGCAGCACAAATTGGAATCAATGGGTCATTAAAAAAAGAAGACAGGAAATTAGGAGGGAATGGAGGGTAGATCTAGGAGTTAAAGAGAGGAGTGGGGGTAAATATGGTCAAAACACATGAATGTGTGTATGAAATTCTCAAAAACATAATTTAATAGTCTATACATTTTTAAATCCAGGTAGTAAATACCGCATGTAGAGACAGGAAGATAATGGGGGCTTCATGATCAGCCAATCTAGCCAATCCATGAGCTCCAGATTCAGTAAAAGACCTGTCTGAAAAAATAAGGTGGAGTGATAGAGGAAGACACTGATGTCAATCTCTGACTTCCACATATGAACATGCCTGCATATACCATACACTCCCACACACAAACACACACACACACACACACACACACACACACACACACATGCACTCAAGTTCACATCATGTACACAAGTGTGTGCATGAAAGGAAAAAGGAAGGAGAGAAGGAAGAAAGAAGAAAGTATTGATTTGTTTGTTGTTGTTACTTATTTGGAGACACTAGGCAGGAAGCAGAAGAGGGGATATCCCAATCTGACTCCTGAATTGAACCACACTAGTAAACTGTATGCCCGGGATTATTAGTTCTCCAGTTCTCCGACTCCTAACTGGTACTCTTCTATCAAGACATGACCTCTGCATTAAAACATAAACACCAAAACAGACTTTGGCTTAGAGAGATCAGATTTATTTTATTGCATCAGCTAAGGATGATGCATGTAAATCTGATTTTCAATGCCTCCCACACTCCACTCAATGTCTAGACTGGGTTTTTACCCCCCTATGTCAGATCTCAGGCTGAGTAAAAATAAAATTGAAAGATGGGAGTTGTCCTAGTTGGAAGTGCCTCATAATGATGACGAAGGGAGTTCAGCTATCCCTAAGAAAAACAGCTTCTGGCATTATACCAAGGGCTTTAGGATGGCACCAAGAAATGATATGTCCATCCCAGCCCCTACTTGTAGAAACAGACTACAGATAGCAGTAACAAATGGAAGTTTACTTCTTTCACATGGTAATCTAAACAGTTTCACAGGTATGAGAGTTCTGAGATGCCAAGAAGCCGGGATTCTTCCAACCTTTGTTCCGTCACAAATATTCTGGTTCTAGCCCCCCTTTGCATTCCAACCAGCAGAGAGAAGGTGGGAAAAATAAGTTACTGATAGGTCCCAGGTGAATGAACTATTACTAATGTTTTGCTGAACTGACATAGTACCAAACTGTATCTCTCTAAATTCGTATCTCTAACTACAGGTTATTGTAGTTCTCAGACCTCGGAGGAGGTCTTCTCCAACAGAAGTTGCATATGTTACCAGCTCATCCCTTCATCCCAGAAACACACAAAATTGTACAATCTGTTCTTTCTGCTTTCCCTGAAGAAGACATAGAGCACAACTAGCTGCTGCTGCCACAGATGCGGGGAATCACTTGGGACAGGACTGCCCTTCACTCCTCCACTTAATGGTGAATTTACTGTCATGTGGGACTCCTGTTCAATCTGAACTACACTCCCACTATGAGGCACTGTCACTGGCCACTCCTCAGAGAGTGAGAGCCACAAGCTCAGATTGGCTGGCAAAGGGTCTGTGGTGAGGTGACCTGCCCCTGAATAAATATACATCAGATATTTTAAAGCACTTGCTCTCATCTAAATACAAGGGCAAGAACTGATGTGTGAACAAAAGAAACATTGCCTGCTTTACAGGAAGATGTCAGCCCACGAGAAATACATGATCCCTGTCCCCTTCTAGGAATTCATGTAGCCTTTGGTACAGCGAGAATATTATATCACCTTAATACTTGAGATATGAGGAAATGAAAGTGATCTTTATGAGCATATTTCTCAACTCTTGAGTTCTCGCTCATGTACCTACCCTAAGCAGTCACTACATTAATAAAGGAGAGAAGCATTAAATCCAGGGTTAAAATGGATTGTACCTGGCTCCAATTAAAACGGCATTGAATATATGCAAGCAATTCATTTAGATTAATAATACTCACATCAAAGAGCACAAAAGACATTCCATGTGACGAAAATTCTGAGGTCCTCATTGCTGTCCAGAGCATGTACACTTACCATGCAGTAGTTATATTACACTAAAGGCACTGTCAAACATCTTGTATAAGGAAACATTAAATATGTTTCTGGAAGCCAGTCAGAAAATCCCTAAGCTGAGTTTACTTGAGGGTTTAACAATATAAATTGCCACAGGAGAGAGTGTGTCCTGGAGAAACTGCTCCACAGTGTAGCACTACAAGCAGCCATGTGGATCATATTTCATCAGCTGAGTGAGATCCCTTGGCAGGCCATCTCCCATGGGGAAGATGCAACATCTGTAACATCTCCAGCTCTGGGAAAAAGATGACATCGAATCCAAGAAGAACAGCATTTCCCCTTAGGACAGAGCAGCATGCAAAAGCACGAGCCTCGGCAGCTGTGTTGCAACTGCCAAGCCCTACTGTCACCTCCTCACCAATGTGTGCGTACACACACACACACACACACACACACACACACACACACAAGGGGTGGGGTGGAGAATGTAATTTGTATTGAGAAAGATAGTTATATTCCTCATTAGTACATTTTGTGGTCAAATCATTAAGGCTGCCACTAGAAATGATTTACTTTTTGTCTTTTCACTGAAAAAAATTAAAAGGTCATTTGTGATCGTCTGGATGCTTCTCACTTCTGATGACGTCCTCCTTGAGGAGCAGAATTCTAATGTTTGTGCTGAGTGTATCTTACATCTCCCCCAAAATAAAGCATCACATGATCCAGACTCCTCCTAGCTAGGTGTGAGCATGTGGCAAAGTACTACTCAAAGAGAGGTTAAGTAGACCGTTTTCCAAGTCCATTCTGGGTCCTGATGCCTCTTTTTGCCTTCTTCCTGACCGAATGCGCAGATCTGACTAAAGTAGTGATTCGCAACGGCCCAAGCAGCTAGCTTGGACCCTGAGATGGCTTTGAAAATGTAAGTCACATCTTATTAAGGCAGTCTAAGTTGCTGCAACAGAAACAATGTAGACTTTATGACATGGAAGACATTGTTTCTCTGTTGTGTAACAAGTCAAAGCAAAGGTTCTAGGCAAGAGGTTAGTTTTGCACCAGTCATTACAAAAACTTGAGGATCTTGGTATTCTTCTGTCTGAGTGTGTGTGACTTCCAAAGCCACTCAAGGTACCACTGTCTAACCAGTGGGACAGAAAGACTGGTCCAAAGATCTTCAAGGGAGATCTTCAAGGGATAGCCACCGTCAGCATGTCTGTTCACCTTTTCTGGAAAAGCTTCTGCATCCAGCTTCAGGGGAGGCTGAGTCGTTCCACAGACAGCCATATTCAGGCACAATTTACTGCTGTTGGTAAGGAGAAGCTTCTGAGCCTCTGGTGGAGCCCTGTTCTGTTCTTCCCACTTCTATGCTGCTTTTGATTGAGGCAAGAGATAATTTTTGTATTGTTATCAATTTAACTGAGAAGGGTTGTTTTCCCCCTTTGCAGGTAAAACTAATTCTAAACAGTATATGTTATTTGGTTTTACCTTTAAATGAAGGGCTATTTTGGCTTGAGTTCAAAATACCTATGGCCCCTTAACATATTATTTAAGTTATGAAGATTTGTTTTACCATGGCTGCAATTTTGAGTTAACTTTTAAAATACAAGGGTGCTGAGATGCCTGCAGGGGTAAAGCCACTTGCCACCAAGCCTGACTACCTGAGTTCAATCCCTGGGTCTCATATAGTGGGAAGAAATAACCAAATTCCTACAGGTTGTCCTCTGACTGCAACAACATGCACACACACAAATACACAAACACACACCATTAAATAAATAAATAAATAAATAATAAATAAATAAATAAATAAATGTAATAAAATGTGACTTTTCTTATTCTCCTCCCTCTTTCTGGCCATTTTGCTGTACAATATATTTCGTGATTCTTTTGAGCCTGGATATTAACAGCATTGATATAAATCCTAAATTCATCTAATAGAATGACATAAATTCTAGATTTGGCAGTTGTCTGATAGGTGACAGCTCTTAATCTACACTGCTTAATAAGCCATCTAGTCAAGTCTCCGTTTTTGAAATAAGATTTTAAAAACAAGGATCTCTTATCTGATGAATAAGACTTTATGAATTAAAATAATAGTGAAATAAAAAAGCAAATGTAGACCTCTTCTCCTGAAGCTTTTTAAGTGATTTCAAGCAATGTATACTACTTCATGTGGTAATAAAAAAGTTTTTCTTGAGACTGATTAAAAAAAAATAGAGGGGGATTGTGGTAGCTTGATAGTTCTGTTTAGTGCTGTTCAGTTTGTTTGTTTGTTGTTTGTGTTTTTAAAATTCTATCTCTCATGTATCTCCAGTGAGCTATTTACACTTGATCTAACCATATCTTTTCAAAGAGCTCATTTATGTACATGTATTTCACAAAGAAGGGAGAAATCATTAGATTTTATGACTAAGAACTGCCTAAACGGATGCTTTTCAAACTCTAAGTATCAGCCCTGCCCAGGGTCTAGGGCTGTGCTTAACACCACATGCTTCAAACGTACAATTAAAATGACAGAAATTTACTCATTCACTTCATGGAGAGTTTTGAGTGTGAGGAGACAGGGCTTCTGGTCTTTCCTACCATTTCTGGTCTCCGGATCGTCACGAGTCCCTTAAATACCTGCAGCATAAATTTCCTGCTCACTAAAGGAAAGGTTTGAACAATCTCACAATTCTTGCTCTCACAATTCTGCCAAGTATTTCTCTAGTTCTAAAGTCCCCCTGTCTTGTAACCACACAGCTCTGCTAGCAGCCAGGATAGCAAACTGCCCAACCTCATAGTAAAAGCATTTAGGAACATGGGAGGAGCCTTTGAACTTCTCAGAAATGGCTGTGTGATTGCATAAGTCATAGGGCTGTGTTTTGTGCCATCCATGACAACTTTCAGAAACTGCTAGTTACCTTTTTACTGGGAGTTGGTTATTTGCCAGGCACAGTGCCAAGTGAATCACACACAATATCTCAGTTAATCCTCTTGACAACTCCTCGAGGGTGGCGATAGTATCCCCATTGCACAGATGAGGAATCAGAGGCTTAGGGTGATTAAATAATTTGCCTGGGCCATGCACAGCATCAAGTAGAACTCATGGCTGCCCAGCTCCAAGTACAGGCTCTGCAGTCCTGGGAGAAATGCCTGCAGGAGGTCAATCCGTCCTAGCCAGCTCTCTTGCTCCTACTCTTGGCCATGCCCTCTGAGTCACCCATATTTAATTACACCATGAAGTCTCCATAGTAAACATTCTTTGTGTCCCTCCCAACTCCATTCCCTTACTTCTCCTAATAATAGATGCAAACATTAATTGAGCATTTGCCACAGTTCTCGACTCTTTAAATAGATCTTCTCACTCAGTCGTCACAGCAGTTCTCTGGGGTCGATTCTATTGGCTCCTCCATTTTCCAGGAAGGACACCGAGGCACAGAAAAACTACCCAACTAACAAGTTAAAGACAAATATCCGAATGTAGTTCTAATTCCAAAGTAAATAAAAATTGATAAATGCTGGTAAGATTCTAAATTAAAGTTTATTGGACCTTTTACCACATGCTGGGCCCTGTGCTAAATGCTGCATATCAACTGTCACATGTAATCCCCCTGACAATCCTACAAGGTCGGTATCATTGTGATTAATGCCACGCTCCAGATGGATGCCAAACCCTGGATGTCTTGGTTAAGTCATGAGAGAAAGTCATCCTGAGCCTGTCCAGGGCCAGGGCCAGGGCCAGACCTTTCCACCATAAGAGTAACACACCAACACAGCTTTCTTGTTAGAAACATGCGTATGCTTTCCTGACAAATCACCCAACCCAACTTTGCCTTGGATGTTCTCATTTTGAACCCAGGGAATTATGAAAACATAGTGTTGTAACTATATGAAAACCATTTGGAACCATCCCCAGCATTGAGTAAAAGCTATAGAGTTGTCAAGACAAAGTAAATGGGAGCCCAGAATTGGCCTTTCGTTATCAAGGCGGGGGTTGCTTTGTTTTGTTTTTTCTTTCTGTGCCTCCATTTTATCATTTATAAAAATGTATTCTTTTAAAAGTAGAGCTAGAGAGACAACTCAGTAAAGCACTTGCTTTGTAAATATGAGGACCTGGGTTTGATTTCCTAGAGCCCACATAAAAATCCTAAGATTATGGCATCCACTCATAATCCCAGCACTATGGAATCAGAGACAGGAGGTCCCCTGGGACTCACTGCTAGCCAGCTGGTAGGTGAGCTCCAGAACAATGAGAAACCCTGTCTCAGAAGAGATAGCTGGTATTCCTGAGGATGACACTTAAGGTTCTTCTCTGACCTACACACACACACACACACACACACACACACACACACACACACACCCATACCCATAGCCATATCCATAGCCATACCCATGCACAGAAAGAAAGAGAAAGAAAGAATGCCTTATATCGTTGCTGTGAGGAAAAACAGGTAAATATGTGCCTAGGGCCAACAAGGGGTTGTATGTTTTGTACAATGGTGTGTAAGTATTCAACAAGTAATAACTTTTATTGTGGTTATAATGTGGAAGTCATTCTTACTATTTTGATCCTTTTTTTAGTCACACAAAAATATCTGCTTTGCCTCAGAAGTTATCAAGCTGGCCTTTCTTGAACACTTTGTCCTTTAAAAAATGTGCCAGAGATAGCAGCTGAGACATACATCTCTTTCCTCAAACTTACCAGCAGGATGGCAGAACTAAGTCTCAGTGCCTAGGCAGAAATGATACTCCCATGCTAAGCAAACAAACCCATACAGCTTGCCTTTGGGTGTTTTCTAAGAATGTGCCTGGCTTGCATGACTGACTGGCTCGAAGATCACAGCCCTAACAGCCACTATTTTGGTGATCCAACAGCACAAAGCTGTAGCTCAAATTATCAACAGGTTCCTTGTTGAATGGTTGAGCAAAAGCTGGTTTTACTAGCTGCTTGTCTGAGAGCATAAGGACCCCTGGTCCCCAAAGCCAGACGATGTATGGGTCTATATTGCAAGAAGACTCTTGACCACTAACTAGGACTTGAAGTTTGTCTCTTCTGTTTTCTGACTATGTAAAATTGGGCAGTTCATCAATTTTCTTGTGTCTTACATATCTCTAAAATTAGATTCATGGCTCTCTCTATTCTGAATATCAATTGAGTTAACTATGTAAGTACTTAGAAAAATGTCTAGAGGGCTGGAGATGGCTCAGTGGTTGAGAAAAAAATGTCTAGATACATCTAGATACAGTGAGGCTATAGTAGATGTCAGTGTGTCGTATGATTGAGTGGCTAGCCCTGAGGATTTAAAGTCATCTGAGTTGTCCTGGCGTGGCATGCCGCGTGCTGTGTCCTCATCTGAATGTAGAATTGAATAGAGCCTCCCTCTTTTGTGTGTATAGGCAGTCCAATAGTTCCTGGGACAGCTGTGCCCTGCCTGTCACACCAGCAGTGAATGTTTTCCAAGCGTGCATACCTCCATGAATCATTTTGGCTGTTAAAGAATCATTCACCACCATGACCTTCTCTCTTCTCTTTGGGTCATGCTAATAAGGCCATATCACTTGCCACACATGCATTTACATGTAAAAAATAATAATAACCAGGCAACAATTACATCTGTAGATCTGTCCTCAAACACCAAGGACAATATCTCTTCGTCCATTCCTTTCTCTGAAGCTTGTACTGAGTACCTTTACCTAGCTGCAAGGCTAAGCCTTGCCAGTAACTGCAGTGCATTGCAGTTTGAGGTACAATTTATAATCTAGGAACAAGGGAGACAGAGACAAAACAGAAAGAGAATAAGTCAGAAAACTATATGGCAAGTAAGCATAGAGTTTCAGGCAAGGAGTGGAGGGATAGAAGTCAGTAAAAGAGGTGACACTTTTTTAAGTTAGGCACCTAACAAGAAACAAAAAAGAAAAAAAAAATCAGACATTCCATGGGAGCTTCCCAAGAGAAAATAAGTCCTTCATCAAAGATACATTAATGCTATAACTATTTCACCCTGTCCACAAAGCAACAGAGGCAGGAAGACCATGATCCTCCACTGTAGAAACTTGTGGCATCAGAGGACGGAGTCAGCATCCTGAGGGCGTGGAGCTCTGGGTTTCCACCATCGCTCTGTGCTCTTCCCTCTCAAAGATCTAAACATTAGAAGTTTATGAGTCTGACAACTTCAATGGCATTCCTTACCCAGGCTATAAAATTCCAGCCCTGCCACCAAAGAGCTGCTCTTTCTGAATTTCACAAACTTAGAGATAACACTGACTCTAGTTTTCTAGCCAGCAACAGTAATGGAGCCCAGGACTTTAGTTTATATTTGAAGACCAGCTTTACAACTGCTTGGAGGGTTGCTTGTTGCCTGGGAAATCCAGACCAGTGCTGTGAATGGATGGGAGAAAACAGATTCTTAATTTTTTTAATGAATTTTTGTATTCCCTACTTTAGGAGAGTCAAGAATTTATAACCCTTTAACTAGTCTTATATTTCCCTTCAGAGTATGGTTTTGGAGGTCTTTGTTTATTTCAAGACACTATGTTATTAATTGTATCATATAAAAGTGCCTTATGTATTCAAAAGTAAAGTCTCTGTGAAAATGTTAAGGCAAGATGATGCAATTATATGTCGCTCAGTATTAACTAATTACCATAAACAAAGGTTGAACCGACAAGCCATTTTGGCACAATGACATTAACACAAAGCAATCATTCATCAAATTGAGAACAAAGGTTTTTAGAAAAAGCTCTACCCATGTTTCACATATATGCCTACATCCGTTCCCTTGGCCTTGCCAGTGCTCAATAAGCGTTCATTAACCAAGACACTTGGTGTGCCATGGTGAAGCTGCGTCAACCAAAATACTCTATGAAGATCCTTTGCCAAGCATGTGAACACTAACACTCCACAACCAAACCTGGCTTACTTCCACATTCATTGTCTTCTAACTTGACACATGAAACATTACCACCTCACTCTAATTCATTCAGTTCAACCAACTCAACTGTAGCAGTATACATTTGTAACAAAAGAAAGGAGAAATTTTATTAGACCAAACAGGAGAGCATTTGACATAATTATAATCGGTAACCTGAGGCGTGCCCCAAGTTAAGTCAATAAAGGTTATTTATGAAGCATGAGGTACCACAGTACTGTCAGGAATAAATAGAATCCAAGACTTCAGTTGCCAGCTTCAGCTACTACTTCTTGCTCAACTGACACAATGACCTCCGCAGTTCTGAGAGAGGAACCATGAAAGCACTGTCCCCCATAGAGGGTCTTCTGAATTCTTTATTTGAAGAATATTGAAAAATGAGCTATGATTCCCAGGTGTTTACTCCTCCAGAGAATGAAATCCTATCAGCTTTTGCTCTATCATCTGTTTTTATAAACTACACCCGTGGAGCTGTGCCCAGAAAAGGGCATGGAAGGCGGAGAAAGAGCTCGAAGCTGGAAAGCCTGTCCACTCAGAGCCACTCCCTTCGCTTTCTGATCTAAGAGTTTTCGGAGCTTGTTTTAAATTGGCCGATTATATCTACTGCTTTCTACAAGCTGGCACTGCCCCCCCAGGCACTCTGGTGTTAGTAAGGACCGGCTCATCAATATCACATCTGTGCTCTGTGGTTTTAGTCCTCGAAATAAACTCACAGGAGGTAGATGTGATCCCTTTCGTAGATTAAGGGGGGGAAGGGGGAGAGGAGATGAAGTTTAGCAGGGTAAGTGATTTTTTCCCAAGACTGTGGAGCCACACAAGCTGAGAACTTGTAAGGATCCCAATTGCAAGTTGACTCCCAGACCAGTGCTCTGTGAAATGTCTCCACCTCCAGGGGGTGCCCTCAAGCCTGTTTGTGACCATTCTCAGCACTGTCTCAGTCACACATTGTCTGACGGACAGCACCAGCAGTCAGCCAATTGACCTTTGAACAAAAAGACAGACAAGTGAGAGACTCAGAAACTGGAGGTGAGGAGGCCCCCAAGAGAATGGTAATGAGTAAGGAGTGCCAGAGTCAGCTCACGCCTTTCTCCACAGAGTGGGGAGTTGTGTTCACCACTGTTTTAAAGGGCTTGAATTGTTGTGTTCAAATGGTTGTTTGGTTTTTTGGTTTTTTTGGGAGTTTTTTGCGAGAATCATTTTATCACAGGGTGATCTGAATTCTCCGTTGTATCACTGATGCTAGGACATATCTCACATGGTTCTTTTTTGTTTTCAGCACCTAAGTTGGAAACACAAGAATGCACCACACTATAGCACACACTAATTTTTCACTGTTTTCAGCAAGTGGCAGCAGACTAGTGAAGACTGGCCTTGCACACATATGTCCATAGGGATCTTAGCCCTACATCTCCACCTCTATGTCCCTGTGTCCTAAAGGGCTGAGAATTGGCCTTATGGTTGGATTTCTTTTTCTTTTTTTTTTTTTTCTTTTCTTTTTCTTTTTTTAATGTTAACACTCCGTGTGTGTGTGTGTGTGTGTGTGTGTGTGTGTCTATACATTTTTTAATCTTTCTTCTATATAATATATCAAACCAACAACATGGATGTATATTACACTTTTCCTTTCAATTTAGTAGTAATAAAAGCATAAAGAATGTTTCAAATAACATAGACCTTGTGATTACAAAAATTGTACAACTGAAAAAAAAATGAAGCGATAAATCTACCCACTAACAGTGAGGCAAGAAGGAAGGCATGATTCCTACACTGACGGAGAGACTTACTTGCCAGTATTATTTCATAAATGTAAAATAATGCACATTTTAAAATTTTTATGATAGAGAAATCTTCAGAACCACTAATCTGATCTGGCTTTGCACATGTGGAAGACCTCATATGATATAGTGATCACTCATTTTAAAACAAATTTGGCTTCCACAAAACTATAGTTGCTTTTAAAAAAGAAAAAAAAAAATGTTTGTGTGGTTATGTGGCAATGCCAACACTGTTTCTGTATTCAGCTTCATTTCCTGTTCAGTCAAATCCTACCCAGTGACAAATCCCATACCAGCAATCAGTCTTCACTCAGCTTCTTAGCACTGCCAAATGGACATTTAGAGTCACAGAAAGACCACTCTTAGCACCACCCATTCCCCAAGACCCATCACAGCAACTCGCTAAAGCTGTGGCCTCAACTGGACCTGATGGGAAGGTGTTCAAAGTGCATCAGAGGTTTCCCTTGCTTGGGTGTGACCATGGAAGCCAGCATCTGGGCTGGGTCTGGGGACTTGTTAGAAGAGCAGAGTCTCAGAGCCCCACCCAGAGATCTAGAATGAAAAATGCTCTGTTTTAATCTCCTCTAGGGAGAATCTGGGCATGTTTGGAAGTACATGTTTAGGATATTTGGTGACACAAAGAACTGCCATCCACCTAACTGCCCAAGATACTCCTGGACCATCTTATTCTCCCATATGTTGTGGGGTAGGGATGAGAAAAATGAGGATCTCATTAAACAAATCTAGCGATATGGGAGGAAAGTCTGAGGTGAAGCTCAGTGGTCCAGCATGCTCCAAGTATGTGCAGGGTTCTGGGTTCATGCTCCAGTACCACAAAGTGGGGAGGGGTCATTCTTTTTCTCAGTTCACTCCCCGAATTTTTATTGAATTTTCTCCCTTCTGTTTTTATTGATCAGATGTTGCAATTTTCCAACTGCTAGCCTGATGTAAAAGAGTTCCTTTCTCTTTAATTGCGTGAGACACATTCGAGCACAGAAATATGAGTTGCAGATTTTCATGTATTAATCTTTGTGAAGGAGGCATTCTCTGAGGATCATGCAAGCCCCTCCTGACAGCCTTGGGTGCCACAGGCAGGCATAAGTTGTTTACATTAGCAAATACATTTCAACAAAAACACATGTTGGCAGTTAGCACTCCCTCAACTCCTCATACGGACCATTCTGTGGAGAGCTAGACTCTGATAAAAAGGATTTGAATTTGAAAATTGCCTTTTTTTTTTTTGTATTTGCCTTCCAAAAACCATGAGAACATCTCAAAACATTTCGGATATGATTGATTTTCAATTTTCCACATAACACAAGGAGTTTACCCAGCTGTTCCAAAGTTGTAACATCATAAATGTAGAACTCTGCAGGCCACATGACTGGGAGAAAGCACATGGAGGGATGGTTGGCACTCAGAAACCAACAAACATGGAGGGATGGTTGGCACTCAGAAACCAACAAACAAGCTGGGGTGTGGCTACATAAAACACCTGCAATCTTAGACCTCTGGAGGTTGAGGCAGGAGGATTTTGAATGTGAGGCCAGCCTGGGTACAGTGAGACTTGGCTGAAGAAGGGTGGGAGGAGCTAACAAAGTGAGACTCTCTTAGGGAAAGGGGACCTCAATTGAAATAGCCTAGCTCGATGTGTTTCTGTAACCTGGTCTCGTCCTCCCTCTCTGCATTTGGATTCTAGTTTGGCTCAGTGTTTAGTCGTGGGTGTTTGCTTCTGTTTCCATCAGCTACTAGATGAGGGCTCTATGATGATGGATAAGTTAGTAGTTCATCTCATTATCAGGGAAGGGCATTTACGGTAGCTTTTCCACAGTTGCTCAAATTGTTAGTTGGGGTCAGTCTTGTAGGTCTCTGGATATTTCTTTAGGTCAGTTTTCTCTTCAAACCTATAACGGCTCCCTCTTTTATGCTTTCTCTCTCTCTCTCTCTCTCTCTCTCTCTCTCTCTCTCTCTCTCTCTCTCCTCTTCTCTTGTCTTCTCTGCTCTTGTCTATTCCTCCCCTGACTCAATCTTCCTAGTCCCACATGCTTTCCTTTCCTGCCCTTCTCTTTCTCCTAGCTCCCTCCCCACTCACTGCCCCCCCACTCCCCATGTGCTCAGGAGATCTTGTCCCTTTCCCCTTCTGTGAGGGACCTTGTATGAATCTCTTAGTTTCCTCCTTGTATCCTAGTTTCTCTGGCAGTGTGAATTATAGGCTGATGATCCTTTGCTGTATATCTAAACAAGGAGGAGCTATTGGCCTGCAGACTGATAGCTGGGAATCCAGCATGGGACTGAGTCAGGCCCCCTGAACATGGGTATCAGCTAGAAGGCCTGGGCAGTCTAAGGGATTTCAGACAGTGGAACCAGGTTGTATCCCTGGTGCACAAAAGGACTTTGGGAGCACATCTGCCATGGAGGGATACGCCCTTAACCTAGAGGCAGGAGGGAGAGCCTAGTCCCTACCCCAAATGACCTGACAGATTTAGAAGACCCCTCCTGGAAGGCATCACCCTACATGTGGAGTGGGTGGGGTATGGGAGGGGAGGGTGGTCAAGGTGCATTTGAGGGTGGGTGGTGTGAGGGAGGGAGGGAGGGAGGAAGGAAAAGAGGGAGGGAGGGAGGGAGGGAGAAGTGGGATCGATATGTAAAATAAAAATAAATTTAAAAGAAAGAAAGAAAGAGAGAAAGAAAGAGAGAAAGAAAGGAAGAAAGAGAGAAAGAAAGGAAGAGAGAAAGAAAGAAAGAAAGAAAGAAAGAAAGAAAGAAAGAAAGAAAGAAAGAAAGAGAAAGAAAGAGAGAAAGAGAGAAAGAAAGGAAGAAAGAAAGAAAGAGAGAAAGAAAGAAAGAGAGAAAGAGAGAAAGAAAGGAAGAAAGAAAGAAAGAAAGAAAGAGAGAAAGAGAGAAAGAAAGGAAGAAAGAAAGAAAGAGAGAAAGAAAGAAAGAAAGAAAGAAAGAGAGAACGAAGAAAGAGAGAAAGAAAGAAAGAAAGAAAGAAAGAAAGAAAGAAAGAAAGAAAGAAAGAAAGAAAGAAGAAAGAAAGAAAGAAAGAAAGAAAGAAAGAAAGAGAGAAAGAGAGAAAGAGAGAAAGAAAGGAAGAAAGAGAGAAAGAAAGGAAGAAAGAGAGAAAGAAAGAGAGAAAGAAAGAAAGAGAGAAACAAAGAAACAAAGGAAGGAAGGAAGGAAGGAAGGAAGGAAGGAAGGAAGGAAGGAAGGAAGAGCCTAGCTCTGTGCAGTGCTCAAGTGCAGAGGATGTCATCAAAGTGACGAAAGCTGAGGACAAGCGTCCTGTCTCACATGGTGGAACTAATACTCAGCTAAGTTAGTGGACTGATAAGTTGGTACAAAAAGGAAACTTTTACCAGTGGTGGGTAAACAGTTGATGTGTTGAGCTCGTACAATGTCGCCTCACTGCCTAATCACCCTGATGCTTTCCTGGAACTTCTGCTTCCCTTAACCCTGTTGCTGGAGATATGACAGAACCAGGCATAGCAGGCGACTCCCAAAGCCGCATCAACTGCAGTTGACATCTCTTCTGATGACCACTGATTTTGTCACACACTCTGTTCATTGTTTTGAATATCATCTCATGTCCAGCAAGGTATCAGAAAGGGCTTATCAGGAGCTGAGGAGATAGCTTGATGAGTAACCTACTTGCTATTCAGTCATGGGGACTTGAATTTGAACCCCAGTTCCCACATAACAAGCCAGGTATAGGGCTGCCCTTCTGTAACCCCAACTCTGGGAAGGCAGAGACAGAAGCATGCAGGAGTTCACTAGCCAGCCAGACCAGCCAAATGGGTGAAGCTGAAATTCAGTGATACACCCTTTCTCAAAATGCAAGGTGAAGAACAACTAAAAACACTACACAGAGGCACACATACATGCACCCTGACACACAAACACATATGCACACACAATTTGTAAATGACTTTAAGAGGCTGGTGATGGGAGATGTTATTCTGTATATATGTTTCTCATACTGGTTAATAAAGCTCTGTGGCCAATGAGATAGCAAGATAGGCGGGGCTAGGAGACAAGGAGGAAAGAGGAAATGAGTAGGGAGGAGTCGAAATGTAGCCCAGAAAGGAAGGAAGACGCCCGCCGTGGCTCCCCGATAAGACGACCACGTGGAAATACTTAGATAAGTAGAAATGGGTTAATAATTAAGACAGAGCTAGCCCATAAACAATAATGGTAATTGGCCAACAGGATTGTATCAAATACAGAGTCTCTGAGTGTTATTTGGGGCTGGTGGGGCTGTGGGCCCAGACTGGCAGCAAGCGGGATGGCGCTGGCGGGTAGGAACAACCTGCTGTAACAGGCTGGTGGCATTGATTTCAACCCAGAGTTGGGATTACACATGCCACTGCACCTGGCTTTTTATGTGGGTCCTGGGGATCAAATTTCGTTACTCATGCTCGCGCTTTCCCACAAACCCCTTAAAACACACTTGCAGTCTTAGCTTCACACCATTTATTTTTGTTTTTCAACGGAATGTGGGCACTTTAGAACACTGGTCTGGATTCCCTCCCTGGAGCCATTGTTCCTACAAATAGCACTGGGACTGTAAACCCTCACAGTAGTGGTTGTGTTCATCACTGTGGTCACAGCGTACTAACAACTCTGCTGCTACCACCGCCAACACCCTGACACTTCTCCCACTGCACACATCTCTGCCAAACTGCAGGTGTAAAGTAGCCTTAGAAAAATGCATAAAAATCCTAAGTTTTACGGTTTGAGTGTGACAACTTGCACAATCTCTTTGAGGGACCTTTACATCAAAGCTTTTTGCTCTGCTGGAGTAGAGGTTGGTGTAATGTGGGAATGCTGAGGGAACACCCGTGAACAGCACCATGGGATTTGCCTTGCTCCAGTCCTTTGTGGACAAACCAGGAAGGAAAGGGTAAGATGACCGGAAGTCAAGCATGCTGAAGACCGGCTTGATGGAAGGACCTGACTTGAACCAGCTTCATCTACAGCCGGGTGGCCTCTAAATGCCTACAAACAACCCCCACCTCCCAAACCTGGTCATTTGGTTTGACCAGTTGTCTCTCACCAGATCTTTCCAGTCCTGCCAGCTCCTAAACTGGTGCCTTCAGCCCTTCCTTTCTTCTGGGTAGGTCCCAGTGTCCCATGCCCTACAGCCTCGGGACAGTAGCTCCCACACACCCAGCCCCAGCTCTTGGGAAACCAGCCTGAGCATCAATAGCCCCCAGATTGGCAGGAGAAGGAAGAGCCAGGCCAAGTTTTGTCTCATCACTGTGACATCTTCACCTGGGCATTGCTGACCTCAGGGGCGTCCATGCCCCTCCATCTTGCACGTCCATTAGTCAGCTGCTTGCAAGCAAGTTCTCTAAATTACCTCCTGAGAGTGTTGCAAGTCGAGCCTCACTGTAGCTTAATTGCTAATGGAATTAGAGGTTAATCAGAACAAATTTAAAACAAAGAATTATTTAAGACTTGTGCAAATAAAGATTCAAATAAATGTAATTTACAGCTTGGGAGAATGTGCTTTTTGTGCCCCCTGTGTAGCTACTAATAAATAATGTGTACACCAAGCAAACCCCTAAGGCATATGCCCTATAGGAAGCTGGATTTTCTTTATTATTCAAGTTGCTTTCAGGAAATTCGGGGAGGGGGGTTATTAATTTAGAGCCATGACTTTCCTTTAGCCTTGAGTCCTCTCATCCAAATTCTGGAGAGATGTAGTGTGTAAAAAAAAAAAAAATTAACTTCAACATATATGAGATATTGCCCCCCTCATGGTTTTCTCCGGTGACAGTTGACAAGTTAGGTGTGGTATACAGCTTCTTTTAAATGAGCATCAGCTACCCAAGCAACCTTGGTACATGCCTTTAATCCCAGAATTTGGGAGACAAAAGCAAGCAGATCTCTATGAGTTCGAGGCCAGCCTTGTCTACAGGGTAAGTTCCAGGACAGGCTCCAAAGCTACACAGAGAAACTCTGTCTCAAAAAAACAAAAACCAACAAGAAAAAAGTGTGCATACACTATTTAATCAGATTTAAATCCCGGTCCATGAGTTGGAACCCATATCTGACACTGCTAATGTGGGCAAATCAAGAAATCACACAGGTCATAGGCCCCGGGGAAAGCCTACTACTATTGTTCTGCTAAAGAAAGGTAGCAATAAAATGACTCCTAATGACACATTGCTATCCCCATAGATAAGTGCATTGCTCATCAGAGAAGTTTCTTTTTGCTGTAGAAGGTAATTAACACAGAGACCTAAAGCTGGAGTGAGTGAGAGACTCTGGAGATCTCAGTCCTGAACAGAATGTCTTTATCCCACCCCCTCTCCTCAAGGATCAAGGATCTATGGAGAGACAGAAAGATTGGGAGAGCCAAAAGGGGTAGATGACTCTGAAGAAGCAGCATCAACTAGACAGGACTGATAACGCATACAAACTCACAGAGACTATGTCAGTGTGCACAGGACCACACAAACTCAAGCCACACAATCCTAACACTGAGAAGGGACAGCAGACTCAAAGTCCCACTGCTAACCAGGAAGCTGTTTGCTAATGGTATCTGCTGAAGAGAGATAAAATCAGTTTCCTACAATGGAGTGACACTGGTTATATCAACCACACTTGCTGGAAGGCCCCATGCTCTGGAGTAGTTGGCCAACACAAAACAAACGTTTTTGTATGCTCTTTTGGTTTTGTTTGCTTTTTTGTTTTTGTTTTTATAAGAGGAAGAATGAATATTTGGTTGGTAAGACATATGAAGAAAACCTGGGAGAAGTTATGTGATGAGAACGAATGTGATCAAAATATATTGCGAGAAGAAAATTTTCAGCCAATAAAGACAAACATAATATCGTCTTCTGGGACTGAGATTCATGTTTTGTTGATTTGGGGGCCTAGTGATTGGTCCCAAACCTCCTGCCCCTTCCCCAATTCTCTGAAGTACTGGGATTAAGAGTATGCACTACCATTCTGGTTTGTGTGTCTGTGGTGTCAGGAAGCCAGTGATTGAAGCAAATGCCTCCCATGCATGCTACTCCAACACTCTACTGGTCAAGCTATGATTCCAGTTGATGAAAGGACATCATTTTCTCCAATTTACTATGAGCTTGTGTAAGTTCTGGCTTTCGGTTAATGAGCCTGACAGCAGTCACCAAAGACAACTGTGTCTTCTGGCTTATTCAGATAAGATATTCTCTTATCTGAATAAGAATCGCTACTGCTATGAAAGAAATATTAATGAGACTTATCTGAGCAACTCCGTGTAGAAAGCTTTCTCCTCCATTTTCAACTAGGTTTGTTCTTTACATTTTACATCTTCAGTGTCCTTCTTTCTAATCTTGTTATCATGTTCCTTGGTAGTGTTATTATGATTCTGTTAGCAAGTCTGGTTATATGTAGTTATCAAAACTTCCAAATTTCAATATAAAATCCATCACCTCTCTTGGAAGTCATTTGGTTTCCACAGCTCTTCACCTAGGGGCAGAGCCTTGTGAGATTTCCTCCATCCATATCACATCCTTTGTCTATGTCAACTTGTGTTGTCATTGTTCAGGTCATGTTTAGGCTGTCATGTTAAAATTTCATTGGGCTTCCCAAAAATAAGCTCCTAATCCAACCAACTGGGCAGTCCTAAAGACATATACATTGAACAACATTATATGGACTCAGTAGATTGCTTTATAAATGTATATATGTAACAATGGCAACTAAAAAAGAAAGAGAAACTATGCTTTACACTAAATGGTTCAATATTTAAAAAAAAAAAAAAACTTCATCACCTCAGGCCACTATTCCTAATACTCACTTCTGCTGAAATTACAAACTTAATAAGGAAACGTCAGGCTGCCAACTTCACCCAAAGATCTTGTCATCTTGATCAATTATTTCATTTTACAGTTATAGTGCAAGGCAGGCATATGTCAGGTGAGGCTGATGCTACTCATTGTCATATGGAAAACTGTGTGCCCTAATCTTAGGTACACACCAAAAATATACAAGAATCTAGAAGTAAGAAGTTGCTATGTGAAGGGAGGCTTCTCCTTGACCCTTCAGTGTGCCCATAAGCCAGTGGGTCTCTACATGATGGAATGAGCTCATGAGAGTTCTATGAAAATTAAGAATATGTTTGTAAATCAAGTGCTCTCTCAGTCTGTCTCTCTCCCTCTACACACACACACACACACACACACACACACACACACACACACTGCATTGTCACCTGATTAAGTCTTATTCATACTGATTGGTGGGTAGGAAATCAGTTCAGGATGCTCCTGTTAGCAAACTAATACTCTCACGGACTGTTTATTTAGTGGCTGTTTTTGATGCAGTGTTTGCCATTCTGCAAAACTGATGGATGGTGTTCCCTTTCATTACAGAGGCTGAGCTCTGTCTAAGAATGGGGTGCCTCATCCAACTGCCCAGGAAAACAACGGTCGTAAGCCAATGCCAGTAATTTGATTTGAATTTGTGAGAACTATTTGATCAATTTTCAAAGGAAAACTTCACATTCATATGAAGAGAATAGATTTTTCAGATGTGATAATAGGATTGGTCCCTTGAATAGGGTTAGTCGTTTGTCCCAATTAAAAACAATCATGTTCCAATGGGAAATGGAGTCTTTCTAGATGATAACAAATTTGAATTTTTTTTGGGGGGGGGGGTCAGGGTAACTACAGTACCCAAGAAAAGTTTATCAGGCTGTATTTAAATTATCAGCTTTATGACTTTGGTTGCCAAAAACAACTCAGATAGCATCTATCTTATTTGCATGCAGATGACTTCTATTCCTTTAACTTGAAGTTTAAAAGGTAAAGAAGAAAAGAGAGATTTTTCCTTTAAGAATACCTCAGGGGAAAATGTCTCTTACCATTGCCATTTATATCCCATATACTTAGATTTCATTACACAGCAAATGTGGCAGTTTGAATGTAATTGTCCCCCATAATCTCATAGGGAGTGGCACTATTGGGAGGTGTGGCTTTGTTGGCGTGGGTATGGCATTGTTGGAGGAAGTGTGTCACTGTGGGTGTGGGCTTTGTCTCAGCTGACTTCCTGTTGCCTCCAAGATGTAGGACTCTCGGCTGCTACTCCAGCACCATGTCTGCTTGCAAGCCATCATGCTCCCCATCATGATGGCAGTGGACTGGACCTCTGAAACTGTTAAGTGAGCCACCCTAACTAAATGATTCCTTCATAGGAGTTACTGTGGTTATGGTGTCTCTTCACAGCAACAGAAACCCTGACTAAGACAGCAAGCTTTGCTGCAAAGAAAGCTGGGAATTAGACACCTCATTCTAGGAAGGCATTTGCCCATTTAAATCCAAGAACTCCATAGTTAACAAAGAACTGAGAATATTTTTAGGAGCTCCAAGATATATCTGCACAAATAGTAAAAACATTATCTTAGCATTATATAAAATAATTGAAATATTTCGTTGTTTAGTAAAAACTCAAAGCCTGTAGGAAACTTGGATTTACTCTAATTTAAAATAAACTTTACAACAGCTGCTCTGTATGGTTATTTTACCCTCAGTACTGTCTCTTTATTTTGTTTCCATAGACTTCCGTGACATCTCCACCAAGTGCATCAGTTCAAATGTTACTACAATTTTTGACTGTTACAACAGTCTTTCAAGTTCCTTCCATTGCTACTCTTTTATGGAGACAACAGTCAATCATTTTTATTGGTGTCTCTACTGAGACCCTACAAGTGCCGCATGAGCAGAACAAGATCCAAATAAGGGGTCACATCTAGAAGAAGGAAAAGCACAGCCTGGAGTGACATGGCAGTGGCAGCAGCTGCCATTTCACCAGAAATGGAGCAGTCCCATTTTAACCCAGACAGTGAAAAACAAAGAAGCACTGACAGACCCATGCCCAGTGCAGGTAGTAATCAAGGAGAAGCAGCTTGAGCTGATGGGAAAGAGAAATGCTTCAGGGACTCCTCGGTGGCAAGGCTTGGAGTCCATTACATACCAGAACATTGTCCTGAAATGTTGTTTAACCTAAATTAAATCAGACAAGGAGGAAACCTCAGTCTAGGAAATAAAGTGTATGAGAACCAGAGAGTAATCCCCATTAAGACAGCTTGACTTTGGGCTGGAAACCTGAGTTGAATTCCCAGCGCCTACAAGGAAGCTCACAGTCATCTGTAACTCTACTTCCAGGGGATCTGATGCCTTCTTCCAGTCTCCAAGTGCACCAGGCTTACACATACATGCACTCAAAATACCTGTAGGCACAAAATAATAAATAATAAAAAATTTAGGACCGCATGAACAGTGAATAGGAAACCAAGCCATATCCAGAGGCGGGGGCAAGGCGGGGTCATATGCCTGGTAGACCTTGTCTATAACAACAGTAGATTCAAATTTCCCTTGGCAGATATAGTGAAACACGAACAGAGAGGAAGCAAATATTCTCCAGAACTTCACCCTAAGATGCAATGAAGAAGACATCAGTCTCCCAATGTAAGTGAGAAAGCATATGCTTTGGTGAACTCCACTGGGGACAGATGAGACGTCCGTGTTTCAGTGACGCAGGAACAGGACATGACTTTATCACCTGTGCACCCATGTGCTTCTTTTAAGAAACAAGGCTGTTATTCTGAATCACTCACTCAGTTAAGCAAATCCCAGTCTCCCATCAACAATCCATCGAAGGGAAATCCTCTGAGTCTGGGCAGTAAGAGTGTTTCCAAAATGGCAGACCACGGATTTTTTTTTTCTGTTATAATGCACACAAGACATTAAAAAGAAGAAGTGACTCAACTATCATACCCAAAATAACCACAACCATTGTGTGCTAAATGGGACTGCCAGCATTGTTGGCTCCAACCTTAGGCTTCTCCTTTTCCCCATGTTGGTAATCAGGGAGGCAGTATCAGGTGTAAGTACCATACGGTTAGCATAGAAAGATATAAGAGAACATGCTAGAGCATGTTGAACAGTAGGTTGCACACAAGCTACATGTCAGTGTTTCTATGGTTGCAAGCACTTCCTTTTTGTTTGTAGGAGTATTGGCACCCTGACTCACTGCAGGGCCAACATAATTGCCAGGTGTTGAGAGGATTTGGTTTTATGTTCATTGTTATATAGTTCAAGTTCCTGTTTCGTCTTTTGGGTCTTTATCTTGATTCTTCGATTTGTTTGCTGAATTTTCATTCTGCTTGCTTAGGAATAAAAATCTCCTGTTTATGATCCCTGCGCTGCACAGCTTTGCTCATTTCCACAGCATGGCATTTTGGGCATGTCCTTAAAGGCTCCCTTTCAGGGGAGCTTGTGGGCTCGAGGAAGGAGGAACTGTAGGTATTTTCTCATTGCCAGCTGACTTAAGATGATATTTGAACAAGATACCTTAAGTGGCATGCTGAGGGAGAGTAAAGCATGGCTCCCCAACCCCCTGTTCCACAGGGAATGCATCTGAACACCCAAGACACAGGTCTTCCCTTCCAAAAAGAATCCCTCTGTCAAAGCTGAAGTCCTGCCCAGCAGTAACAGCTATGTTGATGTCTTTCAGGGACCCTAGTGAAAGAACAGAATCAAGAAAAAGATGAAAGAAAAGACTAGCAAGAGAGGAAAGTAAGAAGCTTGGTAATAGTGATTACCAGGTCTGGTATGGAGGAGGGAGGAGTGGAGAAAGGTTGGGTGACAGGTGGCTTCAGGATAGGAGGACTCACTTATGGCATTTCATAGCACAGTAGGAGTAGGAACAGAAGGACTGACTGGATCTTCCCACTCACGATTCACTTTAAATGAAATGTGACAGTAAGTTTGCGCACCTGTTTCTTCGGAGCATGAGAGAAGTCTATACTAGCATGCCTTATGTCAACTTGATATCTAAGAGGAAGGACTTGAGAAAATGCCTTCATAAGATGGGGCTGTAGGCAAGCAAGTATATAAAGAATTTCCTTAATTTGTGATTGATGGAGGAGGGCCCAGCCCACTATGGGTGGTACCACCCCTGGGCTAATGGTCTTGGGTTCTACAAGAAATAAGGCTGAGCAAGCCAGAAGGAGCAAGCCAGTAAGCAGCAGTCTTCTATGGCCTCTGCCTCAGCTCTGCCTCTAGATTCCTGCTCTGTTTGAGTCCCTGCCCTGATATCCTTCAATGATGAGTAATAATGTGGGGGTATAAACAAGATAAACCCTTTCCTCCCTAAGTTTCTTTTGACCATGGTGTTTCATCACAGCAATAGAAGCCCTAAGATAACATATAGGATAATAGATATGTTTACTCTGACAAGATCATTCTGTGTATACATACACACACACACACACACACACACACACACACACACACACACACCATAACATTTCCCTTACATGTTCTCAGTTACTACGCAGTTTTTTCTAATTTAATTTTAATTTGCTTTATCTGCATGGACATGTTGCCTGCATGCACATCTATGTACCACATGCATGCCTTGTACCTGCAAAGGTCAGAAAAGGACATTTGGTCACCCAGGACTAGAGTTATAGATGGATATGAGTTACAGTGTGTATGGTGGGAATTGTACCTGGGATCCTCTAGAAGAACATACAGTGCCATTAACCTCTGAGCCATCTCCACAGCCCCAGAAATATATTTTTAAAACTTAAAGGAAAGCTAACAACATTATTTCTGAATCAGACTAGGTTGGTGTACTGTTCAAACCAGGACTGGCCTTTTCACTCTTGTTCTCAGTCTACTGGACTCCAAAGAGTGCCCCGAAAGGGAAGTTTACAGCCATGGAGCATGCATGTCAACCCTGTTACCCCTCTACTGCTCTGAGTGACACAGAAGAGATGCAGGATTGCCCTATGCTCAGGGCTTCCATGGAGTTCCACGGTAACTGATTTAATTAAACCAGAAGGATGACTGTCCCTGCCAAGCAAGTCAATGGAGGGTAAGGAATGAGTCAAAAGCTTTGGCAGCCCTAGGAATGGCTCCTTCTCACAGAAGCAGAGTCCAGTACAGGGGTTTCATTCTAATAAACAATGGCTAACATTTATGGGAGTCTCAGAGTGTACCAAGCACTGATCTGAAAGTTTATCCAGAATCATTCCTTTAATCTCACAACAAGCTTATGACACTATTATTGCACCAGTTGTGCATTTGAGGAAACTGAGGCACAGAATGGTGAAGCATTTGAATAAAGGAAAGAAAACCATATCCAAGTAGGAGGCTCATGAGGAAGCAAGCGGCATTTTCTCATGGTCAGAAATTCAAGAGAAAGCCACACCTGAAGAAATTCACTCATCGTCTAGACTTGGGGTTTCTATTCCTCATACTTCTCGGGCTGCAGAAAACACTTGCACACGGGGTTACTCACAAAACTGGGCTGGCCTTGACAGGGTGCAGCAGGAAGACAAAGACTACTTCTCTGCCATCTACACGTTTTCGGCCCCTTCAACTTTTGTAGAGTTCACACAACCCTCAGTGGCTTCCCTCCTGAGTCTCCCGAGAGCAGTTACAATCAGCCTTGCTATAGAGTAATTTGGAGGTGGGGGTGAGCACGAAGAGCCCAGGGGAATGAGTCAGAGGTTAGAGGAACAGAGAAGAAAGACAGGAGTGTTCCCTGGTGTGCAGCTGGCCTTAGACAGCTCAGAGAGGAGGAGGCAGCAGGAGAGTGTGTGCACAAAACAGGGCTGGTCTGCCTCTCTGCTCTCCTTCATTTTAACTGACACAATGTTCTCAAGTCTTCCTTTAGCAGACCACCTTGTTCAACCTCTGTCATTTGCTAGAAGGCCTCTTTTCTAACTCTCAAAACCAAAGACTTTGCGTGGACCCTAAAGCTCTTCAACGACACAAATGCATTCTCTCTAAAGACTGTGAAATTAGACATTATCAAAGGTGTAGATTCTGTGTTCTCCGTTTCCCACCCAATGCCCATTTTCTGTGACAAGTCTGGCTATTTAGACAAAAGAAAAGAGTTCTCTCAAATATTTTGAGACCAGATACCAGAAATCCAAATATTGGCTGATAGATAGTGGCTCATGCCTTTAACCCTAGAACTCAAGAGGCAGAGGCAGGTGAATCTCTGAGTTTGAGGTCAGCCTGGTCTACAGAGCAAGGTCCAGAACAGACAGAGCTACAGGCAGAGAAACCCTGCTTTGAAAAACCAAAACTAAAGAAAGGAAGGAGGGAGGGAGAGAGGCTGGGAGGGAGGGAAGGAGGGAGGGAGGGAGGGAGGGAGGGAGGGAGGGAGGGAGGGAGGGAGGGAGGGAGGGAGGAAGGAAAGGAAGAAGAAAGAGAGAGGGAGAAGAAAGAATGAAAGAAAGAAATTAAGAAAGAAAGAAAGAAAGAAAGAAGGAAGGAAGGAAGGAAGGAAGGAAGGAAAGAAAGAAAGAAAGAAAGAAAGAAAGAAAGAAGGAAGGAAAGAAAGAAAGAAAGAAAGAAAGAAAGAAAGAAAGAAAGAAAGAAAGAAAGAAAGAAAGAAAGAAAGAAAGAAAGAAAGAATTTCAGGTGTTAGCAGGCCCTACTCCTTGTTCTAGGGAAGAACCTCTCCCATACAGCCTCTGGAATGATTACTTGGTTTCCCTCTTCTGTTTTTGTCTTCCCATCCCCTTCTCCTCTACCAAATCTTGTCTCCTCTGACTTATGGTGATAAAAAAAGTATTTGTTGCTGGAGTCAGAACTCATCCAAATAATCCAAGATGATATTTTCATCTTTAAAAAATCTAAATTTTCATTACATCTATAAATGTAATTAAAAGTTGACATTCACAGGTGCTAGAAAAAATGGGAGGCTGCCATTCATCCTGAGACATCCCATTAGAAGCACAAGCAAGGGAAGAGGCCATGTGTAAGGGAGCAGTCACTCCTTCAGAGTCGTAGACCCTCCAGTGTACTGAGACAAGGATTGTTCTGTGACCCCTAGACAGGCGCCCACAAAGCGCCACAGGCTCCCTCTGATGCTGGGTGACTCACTGACCCCTTCAAGGCCTCTTATCTACAAACGAGGGCTTGTTCAGATGTTTCTTCAGGATCCTTCCAACTTTGGCATCATGAGTCTAAAGAAAATTCCAAGCATATTTTAAAGGCATCTGCACAGTTAGAAAACAGACAAAAAATAATGTTATCACAGGCAGCCTTGCACTCCGCAAACACTGCTAACTGCTCTTTTTCCCTGGGAAGTAGGAGGACTCTGTGGTCCATGAATAAACCATTACACTAACTAAAACATTAATTCTCAAAATCTTGCATGGTGCTAAGAACCAGGAGCCCATCAATGCTGAGCCCTTTTGTATATACAGAGTAGCCTATCAAAAAGAGAGAGAGAGAGAGAGAGAGAGAGAGAGAGAGAGAGAGAGAGAGAGAGAGAGAGAGAGAGAGAAAAGAAGGCAAAACCCTAGCATAACTAATTTAAAGCAGAAATGTCTGCTAGCAGCTTATGGTAGCTTGATGCATACTAGATTTTGAACTCTTCTAGGGAACAGCATGACAAAATGGAAAATGCATGAATTCTGGTTTCTGTCCCATCTGACATCAACACTAACTCTATGAGACCATGGCTGAGGATGTAGTTTAGTGGTACAGGGCTGGTCTAGCATACACACATCCCAAGGCTTGACATCCTATTTCATTGCCAGCACCCATGTAAAAAGCCAGGAATGAGGCTGCACATCTGTAATCCTAACACAGGGGAGGCGGAGAAGGGAAGATCCCTGAAACTTAGCACCAGCCAATCTTGCAGAAGCAGGGACCTCCAGGGTGAGTGAAAAACACTGTCTAAATATGATTGAGGAAGATACCTAGTATCAACCGTAACCATTGCCCTCCACAGGCACACTGTGCATACATGCATGCATACATGCACGCACACATGCACACGTGTGCACCACACACATGAGCATTCACACACACATAAAACTTTCTAGAACCTATATTCTCATATGGAAAATGGGAAAAGCACAAGACTGGAAAAAAGCTATAGGGAACAATGAAGACTCAACTCAAGTAGGCACCACAGAGCAGCAGCTGCTGGCGATATGTTCATTCCTTCTGTTTGCCCTGCCAGGTGGAATGTAAGCAAACCTGACCTTAAACCAAGTTACAAAATGTCTCAAGTTCACGTTTCACCTGTTTTCCTGTGCTCTTGTTTTCCCTTTCAATAGCAACCCTTCCAGGGAAAGAATTTGTCACTCACAGGTGTTTGGGATTGTTTTTGTTTTTTGATTGTTTGTTTGTTTGCTTTGTTTCTCTTTTGGGTTTGGGGGCGGTGGGGAAGGGGTTCAGACAGCTTTTCTCTGTAGTTTTTGAGCCTGTCCTGGCATTTGCTCTGTAGACCGAACTAGCCTCAGATTCACAGAGATCTCCCTGCCTCATGTGGGTCCTGGGATTAAAGGCATGCACCACCACTGGCACGTGTTTGTTTCTTGATTAAACATAAGTTATTCATAGCAAGATGTTGCCTACAGTAGCCTTGCAGTTAAAAGATCTCTAACGTAGAATGTGTATTAAAGAGTGAGCTCAAAGGCAAGGAGAGGTTGGGAATGAGAGTACAGAAGCTCCCTCTGAAGTTTGTGGAAATAAAATAAAGTCCCCATTTGATTCAGAAAGGGAATAGGAGTAAAGAAATAAATGCAAAACAGACAAAACAAAACCTCCAGCCCTGTTTCTAACAAAAGCCAGCCTCAAAGCCCAGTACCCATCACCATCACATCTATAAGATGGCCTCACCTGCCCCCAAAATATAAAAATGTATAATGGATCATTTCTGAAGGGAATCTAGTTTTAATATTTAAGGTTTAATTTTTTCCTATCCAACCATTTCCAGTAGTTATTATCCATAAAACCATATCTATAGTTTATCCCCAGATACACAGGGAGTTTGAAGCCAGCCTCGGACACCCGAAAGCCTAGCAAGGGAGCAGGAGACAGGGAGGGGAAGTAACAAAATTAAAGAACTTCTTGAACAAGATTGTTTTTTAAAGTTTGGCTAAACAGCATATGGAAATACATGTTATGTTTCTGCATTGTGGTACTTCATTAACACTACAGCTATTTAAAAAAAAAAACCTTACAACATAGACAATTAGAATTATTTTATAACTATTCATTTCACTTTACATATATGAGTGAATGTATGTGTACTACATGCATTCCTGGCAGCCTTGGGGTTCAGAACAGGGCACAGAATTGTTTATAACAGGAGTTGCAGATGGTTGTGAGCTACCATGTGGGTGTTGGTAACCACATTTTGACTAGGGGCTGGTGAGATGGCCCAGAAAGGTTAACCACTGCCAAGGCAGACAGAGCCTGCACAGTGGAATCAGAGAATCAACTCCAGTGGTTGCCCTCTGACCTCCACATGAATTCCATAACACACAAGAGAGAGGGAGAAGAAATTTTTATTTTTCCAGGCCATAGCAATCTAGTGATTGCAATTGATGCATTATATCTCCTCTAAAAATATTTCAATTTATCATTTTATAACTATCAAGACCATACAGTCTTGGAGGAGATTTTGGTTTTTTTTTTTTTTTTTTTTTTTTTAAATTGGTCTGAGACAGGAGGTTTCATTAACCCTCACCAACATTACTCCAAAGAAGAGACAGCGTAAGATAGTGCAGTATACTTTCTTAATTATGTGTAACTATGCCAAGGTATTCTTGGGGAGGAATAAGAGAAGGCTCCCTCATAACCCTTACTAAGAATCTTACACTGGGGACTTTCCTCTTATTTAAATCAAGAGTCAATCCTTTATTAAATATATTCTAACTAGGTACCACAATTTCAGGAAAATCAGCTCTATGAATGAAGAGATTAGGGACAAAAGCAGCAGGGAGGATGGGAACTGGTTTTCTGGGTTCCTCTAAAACTCACCACTCCGCTAAATGCTTTGTAACAATATGGAGTGCCCTTATTATCACTCTTTCAGCCCTCTATCATATGGCACCCTATGCAGTTAAGTTTGACCCTAGATCTTAATCAAGGATTACATAGACATACAATAGCGGAATTTGAAAAGAATTTGTATGAGTTCTCTACATGAGTCGGAGGGCCATCCTATTTAAATTATTAGGTAATAATTCAATTCCTGTTCTTTGCTTTTGTTGTTAAAACTATAAGCAGATGGAACATAAGGGAAATGTTGATATTATTGTGGGTGCCCTATTTAAAACCATAACACTTAATATAGAACAATAGACATAGAGAGAGAAAATAATAGGTCTAGATGCAGAGAACACATTAATAACGATGCAATTATTTTAAGCTGCCTTCTTTTGAGGGTTTTTTGGGGGGGGGTTGTGGTTTTGTTGTTGTTTTGCTTTTGTTTTCTGAAATGGGAGAAAAGTTAAGTGAGACAAAACAAAATCTAATCATTTCACTTCTGTGTTTGATAGGCAGACTCAGCTTTTCTTAAGCATTTCAACTCTGTTCAAATGCATGTGTTTATGTTTGTGCTAATGTCTTTGTCTTGCAGGGCTGGGGATTAAACCCATACCACTAGGCCTACTACAAGACTACATTTTACTTCTTTTTATTTTCTTTTTTGGTGGTGGGGGGGTTCAGACAGGATTTCTCTGTATAACAGTCCCAGCTGCCCTCTAACTTGCTTTGTAGACCACACTGGCCTGGAACTCACTGAGATCTGCCTGCCTCTGCCTCCCAAGTGCTGAGATTAAAGGTAGGTATGCACCTCCCCTGCCTGGCATTTATTTCTATTTTATGGGCGTATGAATTAAAATATTTTCAAAATATGATTAAAAATGGTAACCTCAAAATATTTTTTCAAGTAATAGAGACAACCACAACCACTTCAGAAACACTGAGGTATTCTTCAACTCATTAGTAATGTTTACTCACTAAAGCCTGACATTAAGAAAGAATATGCAGCTGTCATGTCACAGTCCACTCTAACATCGGGGTCTATGTCCTCTTTCATTTCAAAGTTTAGATTTGGGGCCTGGAGAGATGGGCTCAGAAGTTCCCAGCACTAGCTGCTCCTGCTGAGGCCCTCTGTTCACTTCCTAGGACAGACAGGTCAGCTCACAATCGCCTGTAACTCCAGTTCCACAGAATCCAACACCCTCTTCTGACGTCTACGGGTACCAGATGCACATGTGCCACACACATATACGGTCAGGCAAAACTCCCATACACATAGAATAAAAATAGGTGAGTCTTTAAATAAAATAAAGGTTTTGATTTATATCAGGTTCACGGTTTTCAGGTATTTGCTTATATTCTGAAATCAGACATGAGTTAATTAAAGTTAATGAATGTTAATCAGATCAGTGACTCATTCACCTTCTGTTGGAGTTAAATTGTTGTTACATACACATACAGGGGAGAGAGAGAGAGAGAGAGAGAGAGAGAGAGAGAGAGAGAGAGAGAGAGAATAAAAGAGAGAGGTGCTGAGTTTTATTTTCTCGTCACCCTTCAGCTCCTCTCTCATCGTTTAATCCTTCAGGCAGACACAGACTGATGCCCTACCAACAGATAGTATTTACAAACAGGTCACTGATGAGCAGTGACACTCTTGTACATGGTGCCTGCAGGTACTTAGAAGGCTCCATGGCATCTACCTCTAGTTAATGACCCTGAAGTCCCTCTTGTCCTGGCCATTCCTTTATGACCTTTATGATTGTTAAACTTCCATGACAAGCCCCCTTTTTGGTGACCTTCATAAATCTGCTGTCCTGTGGGAGATCCAGGCTGTTGGTTTGGAAATACAAACAAACAAACAAACCAGTCAGGGTGGGCTAGAAGTCCCAGTCGTATGGTTTACAAATCTAGACTAACTCACTGATTTTCCTGTAGCTGTTCAGTGTTTGGACACAAGGGAAAACGATGGACTTGCCCAGCTTTCCCAACGTCTTATAAGGTGTTAAAGAAAAAGATAGGCTAGCAGAATCACTTAGGTTAAAGCACTGTGTTTTTCACAATATAGAAGTTTGCTTGCAACAAATTGTTGGAGAGAAGAAGTTAGCGTCACCTGCGATTTAGAGCAAGTGTTCAGTTTACAAGTTTGACTCTAAATCCAATCCAGGACATCAAAAGATGCAAAAAGTCTAAAGTCATCCTTAGTCACCTGTTCTCGTCCTTCCTCTATCCTGAATTCTATTATATCGGTTTAGCAATCTATTTCTCTTTTATTTTCGGTGATTGTTTGAATATGATTTAAAATATCCGTTAGCCTTGCAGTTGGCTGTGGTCTGTGGGCCATATTGGGGGTCTGCAGCTGGGGGTCATGTTATACTGTGGTCTGTGTTACCATAAGGAGTTGTGTAGGTCTCCATAGTCAGTGTTGCCCCCCAAGGCCATGTTGATGTCCATGCCTGTGATGGTGTCTGAAGACCAAGCTGTGGCAGTTAATGCCCGTAGTCTATACTGCTACCAGAGGCCATACTGATGCTGGAAACCATGTGAATGTCTGTGATCCAGGCAGCCACTGATTGTAAAGGGCAAGGAAGCTACTTTTGCCATAGTATCTATGAATGCAGACTCACAGTTGAGAATGAGGGACATAGAGGGGTTCTGTGACAACCTCTACACCTATCCAACCTCACCGACCCCCCCAAAAGTAACAGCCTAGACAGAAACTCATGGAAGAAAACTCTTAAAAATTGTGATAAGGTTACTGAAGTGTGGCTCTTCACAACTGATGGTTTCTAGCAGGGGTGAGTGTGGAGAGCAACTCAATTTTATTAACTTTCGAACCATCTCTCCAGCCCTCTGACTCAATTTTCTTTAAGGAGCAAGCCACTGAGAGTCTGACCATGCTCCAGTGAGTATATGAGCAACACAAAGGACTTACAAATTGGACTTGTTTATTTTTAATCTTCTTTTTTATTGGGGGAGGTCACGGGGAGGGGGGCAGGCCTGAGAGGACTGGGAGGTGAATGTGATCAGGGTGTATAATGTGAAATTCCTGAATAATCAATGAAATATTATGTGAAAAAAATATCTATTAGCTACTCTCTCTGTGGGGTAATAAAGATAATACAAAATGTTCTTGGTGAATATAACTATGAGACAAACAGGTGATATTTCTGGGGGACTACAAAAGAAAGTATCAGATTCATGAAATTTATAATACAACACCCCCCCAAATACATCTTTGCAAGAGACACAACTGAACAGGAAGGAGACGACAACCTCAGAGTGATACAAGGGAATGAATCTGCCTCCTTCTGATACTGAGCAGGCACCCAAAGTCCTCTCATGGAGACGGTCCCCTCATGACAGGTGTTGAATATCCACAGCACCCAGATGAGAACAAAACCATGACAGATGAAGGGGTATCACCAATGATACCTGAAATATGACATGTGTGACACCTGAAAAATATGACAACACCCTCAATCTGCTCCACTAGCACTCACAGGAAGGGAGAAATTTATCAACAGTAGCTAACTTGTGGTGCATTAGGAAACTGCCAGGAGATAAAGTGATGGATTAAAAGATAAGCTATTCACTGGCAAGCAGAAGGACAAAGAGTCATGATCAAAAGGTGCACTTACCTGAGGCAAGAAGAAGTAATGTGCCAGCTAGGACAGCTCTGAATCTGGAGTCGTTTTTTTTTTTTTTTTTTTACTTCTTTTTTAATGTAATTCATCTAGTGCTGTGCAAGTGAAAACTCTCTTACGATCACTATGACAGGGCTTTCCATCTGTTCAATGAGGTTAATAAACGCTTTTGTATAGGTTTGGAGGAGTAAAGGGTGCTTAAAGTATTAAACTTGCCAACTGTTCATTAGAACTATGTGATGTAATGTCATTTATTTTGTTATTCCGGTTGATAGAGTGTACAGGTAAAATTAGGAAGTATTAAAATATATTACCAATGTACTGTAGGGGTCTCTTACTAAAAGTGATAGCTGGCTTTCCTAGAAATAATTAAAATATAGGGTAAGAGAGAGGAACTGTCTACATCCTGTCCAGGCCATTGATTTCTGTGAACACTGATTTTCCCATTTGGAAACTAACATGAAAGTCCCAAGGCAGAGGTAGAAAATTAGCTATAATCATAACTTTCAAATCTTACTTTTAAAAGTACCTTGGCTGTCTGGATGGTGATGGTTCAGTCCTTTAATTCCAGCACTTGGGAGGCAGAGGCAGGCAGATCCCTGTAAGTTCGAGGCCAGCCTGGTCTACAGAATGAGTTTCAGGAGAGTCAGAGCTTTTACACAGAAAAACCCTGACATCGCACAGACAGACAGACAGACAGACAGACACACACACACACACACACACACACACACACACACACACACACACAAATTTTGAGAGTCTGGGAGTATTAGCCTCATACTCCTGTAATGTCACAAGCTGAGATCTCCTCTTGAAGTGAATTCATTAACCTTTTTCCATTATGTGACCCAACCACCTGTGTCACAGGAGTCTGCGCATTGCACAATGAAGTAAACATGTTTGCCAAAGGATGGGGCATTTGGTTCATTCTTCTTCTCTCTTTAGCTTGTACTTCCTCATACTGAATAGCCATTCACCACTTACATGTATCTATCCTTTCTGAAAAGAGCAAAAGGGATCCAGTTTGGGGTCATTTTCAATAAAGGGATAAACAAACTTAAATGGAGGCTAACCTTTTGTGTCATGGACCAGCCTTTTGTAATGAATTGACCCTGTAAAGGATCACTTGGCTCTCTCCCCTGGTTGGCTTTCAGAGAAAATGACGGGGCTGTGGTGCAGCAGCTCCCCTGAAAGATGGTATTCCTAGGAACATTGTCTTTATTCTGTGTGCGGGTCCTGATACTCCTCACCTGAGATTTCTTCAACACACAAAGACATCCCACTTAGCCTGTCATATGGCCACAGTAATAGACATATGAACTACACTGGGTAGGTTAATATCTCATTTCTCCTTTCTGCTTGGCATGGTTTTATACAGTAGCCAGATCCCTAACAGGTTTTTCTAGATTTCACTCCCCACTCACCTACGCGTTCCTGCAAATATACATGTCCTTATTACTCAGTCCTGCCCCCCTCTCTCTCTCTCTCTCTCTCTCTCTCTCTCTCTCTCTCTCTCTCTCTCTCTCTCTCTCTCTCTCTCTCTCACAGCTGGGTCAGAGTCCTTACAAACCAGAATCCTAAAATTGTGTACTGATTTCAGGGCAACCGAACAACCTGAGCGCTAATTTTCCTATGGCTCAGAAATATCCCTGAAGTAGCCCTTCTCTCCTTGGAATGAACGACCCAGGACAAATACTGCAGCCAGGCTTTCTCTGTTCTCTTTCAGGCACTGGCTTCTCCTTTCTTCCTTTCTAACATTTGCAGTTTTATCCATCCCAAGGGGCTTGTTTGTTTGTTCATTTGGTGATTTAGTCTGCGGGTTTGTTTAGTTGATGGAGTTTTTGTCTCATTTTATTTTTGCTTTCCTTGTCTGTGGTTTTTCTTTCCTTCTTCTTCTTCTTTTTTTTTTTTAATTTTTCTTGAAATGTCCCAAATTCATTTTCTCCATTTCTTGACTCTCCAGGATTTTGACCTTCCATCCCTGACTATTTGGAGTTCAGCACACTAGTTAGAGTACTTATTTAGGATGTCAAAGTTAGGCAGACAGATCATGGAAGTTAAGTAAGCCTATATTCAAAAGGCCACTGTTCCTCTTACCAACTTTGTGGCCTCGGTAATTTCTTACCAATCTAAGCTCAAGTCATTACAAGTTTGTGCTCCAACCAGCTGGACAATCATACGCTGGAGGCATCCTGGCCTGCAGACCTCATTACCCACATTTATATGATGCTGTCCGCTGTGTAGTGTTGATATAAGGAGGAAATGTGATCAACAAATAGCTGGTGAGCACAATGGCTAAATAAACTTTTAAACACTTTATCAATGACTCCAGTTACTAGACTCTCCTTTGTGTAAATGAGGTTTCCTGACTTCACCTTGTTCTCAATGAATATTTTGCTTAATATAGTCACCATATGTTTCCTAGGAGTCTTTTTTCTAGTCACTAGAAAGTGAGGGTTACCTCACACCAAAGAAACGATTGCGTTCATGTCCATCTCGGTGGAACAATGAATTTCCTGGGATAACATATAGCAGCTTCAGTAACTCACCAGATGCCCCCCACTAGCAGGGATCACAACCCATGAACCACACCACTAAGTCCCCTGTGCCACCTGTTACCCACATGAAGTCTTGTCCCCCTTCATCAAAATGCTATCGCTCCTGTAACCTCAAGGAAAGAAGGGCCTTGTTCTTCTCTGTTCCTTGAAAATTCCCTGAGCCTTCCCTTGCCTCAGATAAGGTCTGCTTCCAGCCTAGGAAAGAGCTGCACAAAAAAAAAAAAAAAAAAAAAAAAAAATAGTCAGGTGACGTATCCTTTTGGCTTTCTCTCATAGTCTGAATGAAGTGTATCATTAAATCAGGAAGAAAGGGTGCCACACTTTACAAGCAATGTAAATATGTCTTACGGTGAGTGTTGTTGAGTCCTTACCGGCTTCCCTTCAACAGCTTTCACCTGAATACTAAGCACCAAGACTATGATAAGCATGAAAACAATGGCCAGAAAACATAGCTAAATAGAGTCCTTGTGTGATCGCAAGGTGAAGAGGCAGGAAGGAATCACATAGACTAAGGGATTCAAGAGCTCAAGGTGGGAAAGTCGGTGGTATAAACCAGAGACTCTCAGAGTGTCTGTCTCGGGGTACTTCCTCGAACCCTGACTGGTTCTAACTGAAGCAAGCGCTTGCCAATTTCTCATGCCCTCTCTTCTCTCCTTGCTTTTAGCCCATCCTTAGAAACCAGAGGTCCATCAGAGAAGTATCTACGGAGAGAGGAGTTTGCTGAAAAGTCTTGCTTGGTATTCCAAGAAAGTTTGCAGGGAACATTTGAAGGATGGTGCTGAAGAAATCAGAAGCAGCTCAAGCACCAAGTATTACCCAAAAGAGCAGAGTTCTAGAGTTTTTGGGTTTGGGGTTTTTTGGGAGGGTTTTTTTTTTGGGTTTTTGGTGTTGTTGTTGTTGTTGTTGTTGTTCATGGTGATGACAGTCTCTGTCTCCAAGATCCAAGCCTTTCTCTAAAAGTGTAGAAAGAATACAACTATGAATTATTACAACTTGCAGTAGTTTAAATGAAAATTATAAAGGAAGTAAAAACTAATATTTTGTATTAAACTAAGGGCTTTTGGTATTTGAAAGCCAATGTAATGATGACAGACCCATCTATCTTAAAATCACCATTAGAGGCTGTAGGAAATGGCTTAGTTGGTAAAATACTTGCAAGCAAGTGTGAGGACCTAAGTGTGACCCACAGAATCCATGTGAAAATGTCTGCAGCACCAGAGAGCTGGAAACAAAAGGATTCTTGGGTTCACAGGACAGCTGGTCTACCCAACAGTGAGCTTCCAGTCAATGAAAGATGTTTATCTCAGGAGGTGGACAGTGTTTCTCAGGAATAAGCCCAAGATTGCCTGCTGGCTCACACGCGCTGACACTGGAGTGTTCACAAACACACACATACACTTTTAAGGAAAAGCATAGTAATAGAATTCTCACATAATGAATGTGTACCCAAATTATATCAAACGTAATAAAGACATCCAAGACTTAGGAGACTGACTGTCCAAAAAGACCAACTGGGAAGAGTATTACATTCCTGAATTTGCAGAATTAGTCTGCTCTTCAGATTTACCAGTTCAGATTGTTTCTTGCATTTCGTTTTATGAACTTATCAGGAGCTAAAAGAAATGCTGTATGGCTCTTTCTGATGCAAACGCAGGCTAGCAGTTATAAATAAATGTAAATAGCAGTTCATGTCTAATTCATCCCCACAATTATAAATTAACACGGGGGTTAGGAAATGGCTCAGCTGTTAAGAATATATACCAATCTCCCAGTGGACCCAAGTTTAGTTCCCAGCACCAAGCTCTGGCTGCTCACAATGGCCTGTTAACTCCAACTCCAGAAATGTCAGTGCCTCTGGCCTTCACAGGTACTAGCACTCAAGTACACACACAGACACACACACACTCTCTCTCTCTCTCTCTCTCTCTCTCTCTCTCTCTCTCTCTCTCTCTCTCTCTCTCAAAATAATAAGGATAAAGTCTTAAAATAAAAAATAAGTTAAAAAGCCAAGTCATAGACCCCAAGGTCTTTTTATTGTTTTTTATGACAGGTTCCTCTCTTGTACCAATAATTGCATCAACATTCTCCCCCATCTAGTTCTACATATGCTAAAAATCATGACTTGTAATTTGCATTCTAATGAAACAATCTTGAAATTATTCTGCATTTTACTGCAGCTTCACCTGTTGTCCCACAATGCAGGTTCCCGTGAAATCCTGCTTGTACCGCCTAGAGCTGGCTGAAGAACCCACAATGAGAACAGATTCTTGGTTCCATCTGAATACCAGTATGTTGCGTTGGCTCCTACTTACTTACAGCACATCAGATAATGTGGATGGCACTGGCACACTTCACACATGTTCAAACTGCTTTGAGAAAGAAAAGGCAGGAGAGCCGCATCCTCGCTGAAATTAGGCAGACATTTCAGATTTCCACAGGCAACCGAAAAGCTAACATCTGTTAGATTCCCCCCCCCCTTCCCCCCGTTGAGGGCAGTCTGTGTGTAAGTCTTCATATCTCTGAGTGTGTGCACACTGTCGGAGAGGGTGTAGCCTTCCATCCTCAAATCTGAAAAGATTGAGAGATTTCAGAGGGCCCAGATGTGCCAAAGGTCAGGGAGATCAATAGACAGGCCCTACCGCGGAAAGGAGAGGGGGGGTCGAATGGAAACCCTGCTAGAGAAGTGAAGCCACGGAGAGGTAAGGGAGTTTCTGAATAATTAAAAAGTTAAGAATGAGCCAACTCGGATGCTATGGGGGAAGGAGGTAGGGTGGGAGATAAAAAAAGAAAATGCAGTTGATGTGGTAATTAACAATTTGGTGGGAGGCTGGGCAGGTCACCTCCTTTCTCAGATCACAGCCCCATCAGAAATTCTTTCAAGTGTCCTTCTGCGTCGCCAAAGATGACAACAGCAAATCGATAAGTGCTTGAAATGAAAGGGGATGTTGGCGAGCCCCCAGGCTACAGATTTCCCACCGCCAGCCTTTTCTGAACTCCTGTAGCGTGCCTTGCACCGCCCCTCTTAGGATGAGTTACCTTTTATTCCTAGTCTCTGGACGAAGGTGAATGCTCAGTTAGTTTATCTATTAAATGTCCACGCTGCCTCCAGCTCTCAGATCGCGCAGAAAGCAGCGCTATGGTTCTCTCAGGACAGCCGGCGGGACCCCAGCACCAGGAAAGCTTGGCCTACAGACTCTGGGAGACCCGCACCTCAGGGGCAGGCCCGAATCTCCCGCAGCAGCGCTTCTGGGTTAGAAGTGGAGGGTTCCATTCAGAGCCAAGGGCCAGAGACATTGCGGCCAATGGCGTTCTTTTCCACTTCATCTATTTACAAACAAACACAAAATCAGTAACCCCAGAAAAAGACCTGTAGTGCAAAATTAAGTAAGGCTCGGACTCCACGATTCAGAATTCTGGATCCTGGTGTGTTATCTTCCAGTACTCATCCTTCTCCTAATATGTCTTGATTTAACACAGCATTCCCCGAACGTTTTAATTAGTTAATTCATTAGTGAGTCAATGCAGACTTTTACATATTCTTTTAGCTCAAGTGGTTAAGTACTAATTTCAAAATGATTATAAAAAAAGAACAGACAATGCATAATAATTTTAATTTATATGCAAATCAATCAGTTCATCTTAAACGCCTTTTTTTTACAAACAACAATTACTATACTGTAGCATCAAAAACACTGATCGAACCTCTCAGATAATTCGAAACAAGATCTGGACTGGGGAGAAAATTTAGAAGCACCAACAAATCAATAATTTGTGAGACAGTTAAACATCACTAGCCATTGGTATTTACATACTTGCTTGTAGTCAGATAAAGGAGCTGGGCCGTTTGCTTGCCCATGCTGTAGACTGAGGAAAGTAAACGGTAGCATGTAGCCCATCACTGTGGGGGTTGAAAAGAACATTGTGCCTTTTCTAAACCCTGCTTGGAGTGAGCGAGTCGCCTGGAGTCACCCCATATCTGTCCTTGGTTTTGCCCTCTGTGACCACTGGCTGGAACACCTCGTCTCTGAGATTCTCATTTTAATTTCCACTCTGACAACCCGGGTGACTGCTTCGAAACATTGTTGGGAAGGAATAAAATTCAAATGTTCCCTAAAAATTGTCTGATTCTGTGGACCCAGCACCTTCCTCCCGCACTTAACTTCTACTGTTTCCATGTGTATGTCCTCTTTGCTTCTCCCCTTCTTAAATCTGATCATCGAACGATCACCAGAAGAAAAAAAAAAAAATGAATGAAACAGTCCAATGCCTTGCTTTATATTGTCTTTAGATATAGCTCAAATTTGGGGGGGGGAAAGCAAAAGGGATGTAAGCTTTAAGGTGTGGTGTGCTGCAAGGATATATTGGAGGGTGCTTAAAAAAAAAATACAGGGATTACCAGGCTCTCGCACCGGAGTTATAAACAACACCCTTGAAATTCACAGATACATAGGTCAGTGTCTCTGCAGCCCAGGCTCCCAGTCCAGATGACCTGGCCCTTAAGGAACTAGAACCTTTGATGCTACAATCTTGTTTACATCTGCAAGGCGGAGAATTGCTAGCTTGCCATGGACACCCCCTTTAACCCCTTCTACTTCGAAATAACAATCAGAATCTAAATACAATCGCTGTGGCCCACTCTGGCGTTGCTGCTTTGGCGAGGGGGGAAAAAAAAACCCCTGAAATCCAGTCTTAAATCAGCTCAGTGGTTTGTTACCCACCCCCAGCACCCTGCCTCCCTGCTGCATGCCTAATGTATTCCCTGGTGATTCTGAGCATTAATTAGTTGTTTAATGGGAGTATGACTAAAAATGTAAAAGAAGGATTAGGAGCGTGAAACGTATGTCCAGCTCCTTCCCCGCACTCGAGGAGGGAATGAGAATCATTCTGGATCTTCTGTTTCTCCAGGAGCCATTTGCATTTCCCACCAGCTGCTCACTTCGGCTGCACTGGTGCTGGGCAAAGCTGAAGACCCAGCTCAGCACGAAGGGACTGCAGCCGCGTGGACTGGGGTTAACCAGGCAGGGTGGGGGAGACTCCCGATAGTCAAGGGACTGTGGATCGTCCGCTTCGCTTCCCGGAGCCCCTTCCCCCAGCCCTGGCTGCAAACCTCAGAATCCTGAAAGGGAGGCAAGAGTTGCCTGGGCAGATAATGCGCGGTTCTCTAGCACAGTTCCTTTCTCTTTTTCTCTGGTCTCAGGCCGGTCTTCATTTTCACATTCTTCCCACTTTTCTGTGAGGTTCCCCAGCCTCACAGCTCCTGGCCAGGCTGATCTACTATGAGCACCTCTTAATTTCTAAAATGCAAAGGTGGGGAGCAAAGTGGGACATTAGCCCATTATTTAGAAGGGTGAGGAGCCAGCAAAAATCGTGGATGGGCAGATATGAAATGTTGTCCAGTTCCGGACATGTTCCGGTGAGGCGAGAACAGAGTTCATTTGGAGGACTTGTTGAAGACACTTGATTTTTGTATTTTAATTATTTCAGAAAGTTCAGAAACAATGAGAAAATAAAAACAGTATGGCTATTTCCCCCGTTTCTCTTGTCTTAAATAGCACTGGTTTGCGTTTCCATGAGGTAAGAAGAGAAAGTTTGGGTTTTCATGGCTGTTACAAGGTTAGATGTGGCTTAAAAAGCTGATCTCTTCGTCAGTTGCCTTCGAGGCTGAAGTGGCTAACTCTTTCCATAAAATGAGTCCATCTGTCGACTGTGAGCTATTTCAAAGTGAAGGGATTTGGCACTCAAAACAAATTGAGCAAGTTTGTTTGCCTGTTTTTACTGCTAACACCAATGAATTGAAAACATGGAGTCATTCAAAAAAACAGAACATACTCCAGACCAGTGCCCCATTTCAGAAAAGTTCAGCATGTATGCGGTAGCCCTGGGATAGCTTCCCTCTTGTACACCTCCCGTGGGCATTCTTCAGAGGGGTCATTGCCTTTTCCTCAAATGGCATGAATTGGTGCGCTCATTTAGGAAGAGCAGTATGAATTTAGAGGGAACTCTGTCTCCTACTAGGGACCAGGGAGAAATGATTCTGATTGAGTTTGTTCCCGAGCAAGAATTAATAATGATGAGAAAATGCCAAGCCATGAGTCATGGTTGTTTGTTTGTTTGTTTTGATACTTTCCTAAAACATACATGGACAGGGTGACCTTGTGGTCGAACGAATTGTGCCCCACATGCCCGGCAGACGCCTTCACACCTGGTCCTCCAGGCGAGTCGTATTTATAGTGCTTCCACCCAAAGTCAGGATCTGGGCAAAATATCCTGTGCGTTACCAAAATGCAGGCTCATTAGGAAATCAGAAAATGACGATTTAGAAGTAAGACACAGTTTTGGAGTAGGAATGGCCCCTCCAACCTTAAATACTCCCGGCTTTTAAGAGCAAACGCTCACATGGGGGGAAAACTTCCTCCTTGTTCCCCGCCCCCATCCTATGCAACTTAATACCACTCTCAGTCAGGAACCTTAACCTCGTCATTTTAAAAAATGAGATATCCGTGACCCGGGGTGAACTTATTGAGTGTAGGTACAGCAGAGGAAATTCTAGACTCTGAGAGTCCAAGGCTTGAGCAGGAGATCCCATCCCGAACACTGGCAGGCCGGTGGCCCTGTCTACCTGCACTCTCACAGTAGAAGCGCTGGGATCCACCCGCCTTGACCTCGGACGCGGTGCCCTAGCAGCCACGACGACTGTACAACAGTCCAGGCCTCCCTGTGATGATCAGAGCCCTCCCCCCACCCCCGCGCCTCTGGTCCTCCCACCTTCTGAGAGCTCACCCCGCTTTCCCAACTTCTCCCAGTCTTCTCCCCGCCACCGCCACCGCATCCACCCACCCACCTTTCACTGCGTCCCTCTGTGGATCCCTCCCTCCCCTCCCACAGCCCCTGAAGTCACTTCTGTCCCCTAACCAGGTTTCCGCTACTGTGCAGGCCTAAAAGGAGGTCACGCGCGCACACTCACACCCACACTCCCGAAGCCTCGCCGGGATCAAAACCAAGGAAGGCACACTGCCCTTTGTTTCATATCATGGGCCACTTGCCTGGTCCCTTCCTCATAAGCAACACAGATTTTGCTTCGCGTGCTGGTGGGATCACTGTCTCCCCAGGCTCTGGCTCGGGCTCTCCCGCTCAGATTTAGAAGGGCCCGGGGTTTGACTCGCTATCCTTTTCCTTCCCCTCCATCCTGTCCTCCCTCTTCGTCCCCCCCACCTCCCCAGCCGAAGTGCTGGCTCCTGAAACTGGGCCAGCTCCGGTGGAAGCCTCCAGGCTGCCTCCCCCCCCACTCCACCTCACCCCACACCCCGGGGCTCTGTCGCGGGCTGCAGCCACCCCAGCCCCAGGGCCTCACTTCCCAGCCCGCGTCGTCCCGCGTCCCCTCGGTCGCCCCTGCACGCTCCCCCCCGCAGTGGCCCAAGCGCAGTGCTTGCTCCTTGATCGCCCCAGCGCACAACAGGCTCGGCCACCCGCCCGCGCGCCACTGTGCACTGGAGTTTGGTGGAATCTCTGCTGACGTCACGTCACTCCGCACAAGGAGTCGGAGCGGAGGGAAGAGAGAGGGATGAGAGCTAGGGAGGGGAGAGAGAGTGCGAGACCCAGCGAGAAAACTGAAGAGCAGCAGCAGACAGAAACTGCCCGCGCCCGCTAGCTTTCGCGGCCCCCGGCGTGGACCCTCTCGGAACTTGGCACCCTCGCGACCCGGGCGGTTCCCCCCAGGCCCGCTCCACGGCGGTGGCTGCGCAGCCCGAGCCCCAGCCGCCTGGCAGTCACCCTGGAAAGCGGTGGGACGCGGAGACAGCCGCTCTCTCCGGTAGCCGGTAAGTGGAGGCCCTCTCTCCCACAGAGCTGTGAGATAATGCGAGTCTGGAAATTTGTTCCACTTTGGAGAACCTCCGCCCTGTGTGATTTGTAGCTCTCCGGGCTTGTTTCTCCCGAGGTAGCGCAGTTGGCAAACAGATCTTGCCGAGAGCCCTGTTCTTTTCGTCCTCAGCCGCAGACACTAGAACAATCCTGCCGGGATTGTTGAAGTCAAGGGGAAGCCAGACATGGCTGGCATTTAAAACGAGGCATCTTCCCTGAAATCTCGATGCCCACAGGATAAGGAGAAATCCTCTGGCCGAGGATTAGCCGACCCAAGATAAAGGACCGGCTACAAAGTTTCAGCTACTGGAATAGATTAGTCCCTTCCCATCATTACCCATTGGAAAAAAAGAGATTCCATCTTAACTGGCAGTTAGTGACCTCTCAGGCCCAAGCGAATTACCTGGGAGCCAGGCCTAGATGCCAAGCCTGCACAATTACTTCGGATTATAAATCCTTTAAATTGATCACCAGTCAACTCCAACTTTGTACACCAGAAGATGCATCTTAACTGGATACAGCGAGGCAACTGTTTTGCAACCGGTAACAAAGTAAAAAACGAGGTTCCAAACCGGAGAAATACGATATTTTTATTCCAATTTAATCACCTTCCCTAAACAATTTAGAAATCAAACTATCCTAGGAGCTGGGGCCTTTTTTTCTGTTATTTAGGAGTACTGTATTTTATTGAGGCAAATTAAGATGGGGGAACTATTGCTATTATGAATTACAATAATAGGCATTCATACATTCTAAACTAGTTAACGAAAAAGTAATCTGATTTTAAGATGTCTCTTTGTATCCTTTTTAGACCATTAATCACAACTAAAAATGTTCTAATCAAATGAATTATCATTTGAAGACAACTCCACCTAAAATTCATATATCAATAATTTCACAAAAACAAAGCTCATAACCAAAATGAATTGAGGGTTTGGTATTTTTGGTTTTTTGGTTTTTTGTTTGTTTGTTTGTTTGTTTTTATGTGATTGAAAATGAGCACAGGCTTCCTATCATCAAACTTTATTTTTTTAAAAAAAAAAATTAAGTAGCTATTTTATGCATAGGGTGTTTTGTTTTGCCTCAGCAAAACTATGCTTAAGTTATTGCCCTGCTTTGTCCTGTGAGTTGAGCACGGTTGCCCCTTCCAATGCTCCAGAAGCACACATTCCACACAGCGTTAAAGCTCTGCACATGGTCAGACACAGAGATGTGTTAAAGTGTGTCTTAATTTCCTTAAATGATTACCCACTGCAAATTAATTTACTGGCTAATCACACCAATTTAGTTCATTTAAAACATATGTCCCCATGCCCTATATTTTTTCAGCTTTCCATGAAATGGTTCTGCTCTGGGATAAATAAGAGGGGAGGGGTGAAATGGAGAAGTATTTTTGGAATGATCAGGACCTCAGCTTCTTCTGCTGTTTCATTCTTACATTTGTTCATCGGAAATTATTTGTAAGCAAGCTGCTCTATTTCTTAGCACTTGCCTGTCTGTCTGGCCGGAATGGTACTGTGCGTGCTAATTGCTGTGTAGTGCTTTTTAACATGATCATGATCATGATGTGGAATGGAAGTTGACCCGAATCATATTGCCTGGCATATACATTCCAATCAGAATGTGAAGTTCTGGAAAGAGAATAACTTCAAATCAGGGAAAGTCTCCTATCTAATATGTTGAGATTAGCCATCGAAACCATTGTTGTAATCTGTCACACGTTAGCTGCCTTGATGGGGCAAGTTTAAGTATCATCAGAGCATCAGATAAGGCTTGAAAAATCTCTCTTAAAAAAAAAAAAGAAAAGAAACCTCTTCCTCGTTTATTTAGACTGGAATTGGTCATTATATGGAGCATAAAATTAAAGTTTCAGGACCCAGATCACTGCAAAATACATCTCAAAGTGACAAGGATATGTAGCAAGGAAGTAAGGGACACTGGCTTTTTCTTTTCATTCCTTGGGCTGAAGCCTACTGGTTCTTGTAGGTTTGCTTCCTATTGCTTTGTTTGGTCTTCAGCACCAAAGCATGGGGGTGGGGGAAATGTGTAGTAACTGACTTTACACCCAAGGATCAGGCCCTTCTCTTCTGTATATTTCAGTCCTTAATAAATAAATAAATAAATAAATAAATAAATAAATAAATAAATAAAACTATTTGCCGTTGCCATCTGCAATGCTGTGGCTACCAGATAATAATGCAGCCAGTTCAGACATAAAAAAAAAAAAAGATTATCGAAATGATGATGACATGCAAATTTCCCCCGAAATTATCATAAGTAAACATTTGAAGTCTGGACTAATAAAATCCCATCTGTGTTACTTCATATCGAGTTAGTAGAAAGCTGTGATAATGAATTTTGTAATATCTCCCGAACAGACATCTCAATCAGGGACTAATCCTGTGATTTTACTGCAGAATCGCTAAATCTGGAGCCGCCAAACTGCTACTTCTGGGCCCATTGGTCCACAAGGATCGGCAGAGCCCCCACCCCGGTGCTCACTAGCTGGTGGGGGGGAACTATGTTTGGCCCTCCACTCTTGGATCCCCAGGCCGCCACACCGGGCGGCCCCTCCTCCAGGCAGCGCGACCTTGGCCAGAGTCCCCTGGAGCTTGGGTTGCTCCTGGAGAGGCTGAGGAGAGCGTGGAAATGCAACTCAGGCCAAAACTCGGCCCTCTGCTCCCAGGCCTGCTTCTGTCCCTCGACCAGCCTGGCAAAGCCGGCTTCCACCTCCAGCCCTGGGTTCTAGGCGAAATGGACCCTCCGATTGCAGGCGTACCCTGCTTAGCAAGAGTCAGGAGCCGAGATCATCACAGGGGCCTGAGAAGCCCAGCGCCTTCTTCCCTTTCTTGTCCTGAAAGCAACCACTCCATCTAGCCCTCCACCACCCACCTCACCCGGTTTGCCTGTGGCAAAGAAAGGGGGCCGCGTCAGAAGCCTGGCTGTCTGAGCTGCGGTTGGAAATTTGAAAACGATCTAGCTTGCCAGGGACGGGAAAGGCAGAAACTGGAGGAGCAGCCTCCCCAGCGCTGTGCTTTGGGCTTGGCGGCCCCTCCAGAAACTCTTGCCTGGGTCTCCCGGCTCTTCAAGCCCATCGCGTATCTCAGCTCTACGATCTTAAATCATACTTTAGGGTAAATAAACGGCTGGATGAGTATCTCCAGGGAAAAGCGTGGCTAAATATGGAAACGCGGCTCCTGGTGGAAGAGAGGCCTTAATTCAGCTCGCTCCTGGAGTACCCTTGGCCGAGATTCCCTTTCTTCCCGAATTACAGAAAACGGAGGGAAAGTTGCTTTGTGGGACGGAGCAAGCTGCTTCTGGCCTTCTGCAAATGTTTGCTGAGCTCAAACTGACTAACACCGTGTTGAATGGTGATCTTTCTAAAGACAAGTCCATTCTACCCACCCCCCAAATGGTGTTTAAGCTTAAGGTTGTTCCCCGGCCTAGGCGCCCTTGAACGTAGTCCCGGCAGCTTCTGCAGAAGCCCACGGTTTTAATGGCCTCCTAACCTCTGGGCCTTTGCCCTGCATCTGGGGATTCGAGGCAGGGAAGAGATGCTCGGCTCCCAGAGGCTCTGGGGCGGGAGAAGCGTGCCGAACTCCAGCACCTAGTAGGCGCTTAACAGCTGGAGTTGATCCTGACCTCCCCACAAGCAGCCGCCTTTGAGCCCCTTGCTCCCGACCGCCGCCACTTCTCAAAGCCGTGCCTCTCTTCTGTTTTGCAGATAACGGGGAATGGAGACCAATTGTCGCAAACTAGTGTCGGCGTGTGTGCAATTAGGTAAGAACCCACGTCTCCTGCCCGGGTCCCTGGAAGGGAGACTGCGCCAAGCTAGGGCGGCGAGAAGGCGCCGGCTCTGCAGAAAGGCCCTCGCAGCTGGAGTTTCTCTGGGGAGACGGGGTGAGGCTATGCAAAAAGGAAATCAAACTAGTACAGCGGCCTTGTCTTTTGGGGAAGGTTTGGGATCAGGTGAACCAGCGACGTCTACCCTGACACTCATTCCGGCTGCCGAACGGGTGGCACAGGGACAGATCACCGCCTGCACTGGGTTGCGAGGTGTCCCGGGGCTGGGCATGCGTTCGGGCCTTCTCTAACGGGGTCTTTGCTCTCTGTCCCCCTTTCTCCTCCGTCCCACCTCACCCCCTAACCCTGGCCCTCGCCCGGGGCTCCTTTCCGCCGCCCTTTGGCGTCCCCTGCCACCGCACGTGGGGCGGGCGCTCTCGCGGCCCAGGCGTGCAGCCGGCCGCCGTTGAATGTCTCTTCTCCAAAGACTCCGAAATCAAAAAGGTCGAGTTCACGGACTCTCCCGAGAGCCGGAAAGAGGCAGCCAGCAGCAAGCTGTTCCCGCGGCAGCATCCCGGCGCCAATGGTAAGGGGGAGGGAAGCGCAGGACGCGCGCCGGGCTCCCGCCTCCGGGACTCTGGGCCTCCCGTGAAACACTGGAGGGCGAAGCCGCCAGAGCCCGTGTCCCCGCTGCAAAACTTAGACAATTGGCTTCTGGGTAGAACGCGAAGCAGCCGTCCCAGGGACTTTAATTCCTTTCCACAAATTATACAGCACTCCTGAGACCCAACACCTCTCCCTTTTCTCTCTCCCTGTGGTCTGATCCCCAACGCACAGCCCAGCCTACCACGACCGCTCCAGCTGGCGTGCAAAGTGGTCCAACAGCGACCTCTGTCGCTCGCCCGGTCCCACTGCACGCAGCCCCGCCAGGACCCACCCGGTCTCTGCAGCTCACCGCCATGCCCCACCCAGGCCGGTGGGTGCAGATTATGGCGTCAGGCAAACCCTGCAAAGTTGTATTGAAGGCTCGCTTCGGTGGGTCTGGGTTCGGACAACAGCGGTGCAGAGCCCGAGGCAGCAAGTGTGCGCAGCACAGGAGGGACGCAGGGATTGTGAGTTTCTGTTAAGGAGCCCCAGCTGCTGTACTGAGTATTAGGTCTTGGGCTGGGATGATGTGGTTCTTTGATTGGCTGATGTCGTCCTAGACCACTCTGCAAGCTTGGGCAAAAGGTTTAAAAAACATTTGTTTAAGTCTCCGATGCACAGCCAAGGCCTTGGAGAACTAGAAATTTGTCCTTAGATAATGTATTGTGAATATGAGATGGAGAAGCCTTCATTTGGAATACACGTAAAATTCCAATTTACGGTTTTTCTAGTCTCCGGGTTTTCCAACCTCCGTACTAAGCGCCCAACCTTAGGAGCTTGTTGACCTTTGATAGTGTGAGGAGATAAAACTCCCCACAGCCCTCGGCCCCTAACCCCCTCCTTCCGGATTAAAGTGTAAGGACATAATGTAATGTGTGCCAGAGGGGGCAATTTGGAACTCCCGTGAAGTAAACAAAAAGTATTCTAAGAAAAAAGAAAAGGCTTTCTGTGGGTATTTGAGAAAAAAAGCATCATTTGTTGAAATAAACCTTCTAAGACAAGCTGTAGCTTGGCTGCCGGACACTACACACATTCCCGGTCGTCCTGCTGGGCCAGTTAAACGCTCACTTGTCCGGGATTAACCCCAAGGGGTTAAATAGGGGCAATGCAGAGATAATGTCGGGTGATTTCTGTCATTAAGATTGTGTTAAATTCTTCTTCTGTTTGATAATCGGTCGTAAAAATAAATTATTAGACCGGAGAATGTTTGGGATATGGTTAAAAATCAAGAGCAGCAATGATTCCCAGGCAGAATTCTTTGTGCCAGCTCGGCCTCCGCTCTGACCGGACCAGGGGAGCTCAAATGTGACTTCGCAGGGGGCGGGCCGGGAGAGCAAGTTACATCCTGGGGCTGTGACCTGAGGACTCAACCCCACCCTCAACCCTGATTTCGTTGACCCAGAGAATTGTTTCTGAGGCTAGGTGACCTGCCTTCTAGCTGAGAGGCGCAGGACCCCTTCAAAGAGACCTTGGTGGGATAAGATTCTTGTGGGTGGGTAGGATGCTTCTGGAGTCTATGGAGTCCAGTTCCCACTGCCAAGTGCTCTGGCGTTTTGATAATAGGAAAAAGAAAGGAAATAGAAAATGATAGGTGGAGAAGGAGAGGGGGGGGAACTTTACATGCAGGCCAGATTATTTTAGCACCTATGTGAAAGGCTCTCCCTACCACACTGCCAACCTCTATCCTTTGGACCAAAGAGAAAAGAAAATTGCTGTCCAAAAGTGTTTAACAGCATTAATTTTAAGAAGGCATGTGATGGGAAAAGATACTGAAAACCTTGATTCTACTGGGGTTTGTGTGTGTGTGTGTGTGTGTGTGTGTGTGTGTGTGTGTGAATTGATATATTTTTTAAAATGCCATACATTCATACACGAGTAAGCATAAGCCCTCAGTCATTGCAGGAAGGTCACCAGAGTTAAATACATTTGGGGTATTAGCAAAATAGTTTATGAAATATGAAAACTTCTGATTAGGATTTATTTTCTGTACTTTTGAGGTTCTTTTTATTTTAAAAAGGAAAACATGTTTTCAAATGACATTCGATGACAAAAAGAAAGCCATTACATTCAAGGATGGCATCTACCTCCCCTCCTTCAAACACCCTGCCTGCTTCTTAAGCGAGACCCCAGTTTGCATCCAACCTAAGCCAGGCTTCTTCAAAACCCACCATCAGGCAGTGTAGGGGCTGAGAGTTAGTAGAGGAGAGAGACAGCCTGGCCCCAGGACAGGAGGCCTTTTGGCCAGTCCTTTAGAAAGGAGCAGAGGCCAGCTGAGGACTCTGCACAAGTTTTTTAGGAACTCTTAAAATGGTCTTGACCTTCAGGAAGAGAACAGAGTGCAGAATGTTTGGGAGTCACTTCTGTAGAGTAGGGCACAAAGCCCACAGCGCTGCTACCCGCTTGGCCTCAAAGCCTGTCCAGTTTGCCCTGTGACAAGGCAGCCAGTCACCTGCTTCCCCCTACCCCCAGCCATGCCATTAATTTTTAAATAGCTTTGACAGAATGGCTGGGCTGAAACTATTCTAACCTTCTAATCCAGATCTCCTCGGCCTAGGAAGGAAACTCTAAGGTCCCTACTGATACCCTGGGCCCCTCCATACTCCTTCTCCCACCCTGCCAGCTCAATCCTCTTTGGAGGACACGAGTAAACTCTGGCCCTTGACTGGGCACAGTTTCCCTCGTGGGCCCCCCACGCTCGTAATAAAAAAAAAATGTTGGCGAAGCTCAAGGACTCCTAATTTTACACACACACACACACACACACACACACACACACACACACACACACACACGACGATTCGGTTTTCCTTCAGTGTTATGAAGCCACTAATTGGGAGACTTCCTAACAGGAGCCTCTTAAACCTTCTGTAGCAAAATGCAAAATCGTGGTGCTTGGGACAGGGATCTGAGCCCCGAGAAAGAAGGTTACAAGCAGAAAAGTGGAAAGATCTCGGCAGTGACTAGGAAGTAAGGTACAGGTGCTGAAGAAGAGCTAGCGCTTGAAAAGGCAAAGCGACGGGAGAGCTGGGTGGTGGCAGGTATCTATTTACCACCTCCACCACCATTAAACCTGCAGTCTATTGGCAGAAGCCTCCTCTCTACCTGTGCTTTCCAACCCCCCAGTCCCAGCGGGGAAATTGTACCAGATGTCCAGGTAGTTAGTCCCTGATGATCCGTGTCGAGCGTTCTCTGCAGGTGGCGTTCCTCCCAGCCGCCTCCGGTCTCACTCAAAGTTTCTTAGGCTGTTACTCCGCACAGACTGCTGTTAATATATGCAGCAGTTGTTAGAGCGACTCCGGGGAAAAGGAAATGTATAACGAAAGCTTATTCGTGAGCAGGAATATACTAATGGAACAATCTGATGTCTTCTTAATCCTATGTAAAAAGCTTTGTCGTCTTCCTAATATTGACTGAATGGGTAATTAATGGCTCTTCATCTAGGCGAATACCCTGTAATCCAAGATAGGCAAAAGACAACAAGCCCAAGTTAGAAGACAGAAAGCCCAACTGCAGCCGCAGGCCCCTCCCCAGGGACTCCAACTGGGGAAGTTTCGTCCCCTGGGAAAGGAAGCAGGAATGGGAGACAAGGCCCGCCCTTTCTGGGTTTTGCTAACAAATATGTGAGGGGACGTTAGCTGCTCTGGGGTTAGTAGTGTCAGCACCCCCTTCCTCCGCACCCCCAGTCTTTTCCATTTTTCTCTCTGGGCAGTGGAAGACACTTTCCAGTGGCACCCTAATGCCCCCTTAGCTTATCCACCGAACTTGACCGCTCAGCCCTTCAGAATGCAGCTTTGCTCTCTCCAGCTCTTCTCTCGTCTAAGCTTCTTTAAGATGTACCCATCCAAAAGCCATCTGAAGATCACCCACCCCCCAAATCGATTAATACCCACGTGCAACACAAAAGGTCCCTAAAAAGCCTCAACAGGACACTCCCTCCTTTTACAAACCAGTGATTAGAGTCCATTAAGACTAAAGTAGTTGAGGTGGAGGAAAGAAAATAGTAGAGCAAACACCTGCACGTGTGTGTGTGTGTGTGTGTGTGTGTGTGTGTGTGTGTGTGTGTGTTGAGCAACCATTGGGAGTGATGGAGTCAACTTCTTTGTGAGGATCTGATGTGGAGTGCCCAAGATTCTCCCAGCATGTTTTGAACGGGCTGACATTTTAATTTAAACCTTTAGAGTAATACATTACTAAGGTTACTACAATGAGGTGGGTTCCTCTTTTTGTCAGCTGACAGCTTTTAAAATATTATTTCGCTAGGGAAATAAAAGCTTCATCTCAGATTATAGGTGGGTATTTTTGGATTTATGTGGTTTATGGTCACCATGGTAACTAATGCCGAATGTTAGCTACCAGCATGTCTGGGAGAGAAAAAACAGAAAGAAGGGAGAGGGAGAGAAATAGGAAAAGGAGGTGAACATGAGCTGGAGAGAGAGGATTGATTTAATCCAATTATTTTTTAAGTGACTTCAGTTAGCCCTTGCACCTCCTTTTCTCCAAACCTGGATGTCTATATTTATTTTCCTTTTCGTTTTCTTCCTTCCCTAGCTCTTGTTGGCTTCCTTCTCCTCTCCTGTCTCACTGTCTCTATTTCCTTTTCTCCTTCTCTCTCTTCTCCTTGCCTCTAAGTCACATTTAACTATACCAGTCTCACAGTTAAGTAAGAACCACTCACATGCAAATATGTGAGGGGACATTAGCTGCTCTGGGGTTAGCAGTTCAGCACCCCCTTCTTCCTCACCCCCAGTCTTTTCCATTTTCCTCGCTGGGCAGTGGAAGACACTTTCCAGTGGCACCCTAATGCCCCCTTAGCTTATCACCCCAAACCACTTAAAGAGGTTGAGAATTAGACTAGAGATGAGGAGCTCTACCAGATACTGGGTATGTTTTTATAGGACTGCAGTGTTGGTTGACCTTCTGATTTACACCACAATTCTTCCCTTTAACAGCCCTGAACTTTTTCTTGAGTTTAGAGAATAAGAAAAATCATCCACACCGAAGACGCTTTTAATTTGGGGTGGGGGGTTTAGTCACTTTAGTGTGTGTGTGTGTGTGTGTGTGTGGGTGTGTGTGTGTGTATTGAGGGGGGATGTCTTTCCAAACCTGGTATGTGAAAAAAGCCCACTCAGAGACCACTTATCTCTGTGCACGCTACCCATTAAGTGGTCAGGCCTGGTCCTTGAGATACCTGGAGCTATGCATTACCCCAACACAACAGACACACGCGCATGAGCACGTGCACACACACACACACACACAGAGAGAGAGAGAGAGAGAGAGAGAGAGAGAGAGAGAGAGAGAGAGAGAGAGAGGGAGGGAGGGAGGGAGGGAGGGAGGGAGAGAGGGAGGGAGGGAGGGAGGGAGAGGGAGGAGAGAGAGAGAGAGAGAGAGAGAGAGAGAGAGAGAGGGAGGGAGGGAGGGAAGGAGAGGAGAGAGAGAGAGAGAGAGAGAGAGAGAGAGAGAGAGAGAGAGAGAGAGAGCCCCTCTTTGTGGCCTGATAGCTCAGGGAAACCTCTAACTAAGCCATCTTCCCGGTGAGTTCCGAGGGCAGAAGGTTTACAAAATTTGAGGATTGGTTGATTGAGTCCAAGCCCTTACTCTGCAACTACCAAAAGGGACTTCTCAGACAGACATACTCTGCTCACCGGGGATGGAATAGCTACGGGGAGTTTGCTCAACTAACACTAAAGAGTGTGAAATTAAGTAAGACTTTAAGACGGGTAATCGGTGGCAAATACCAGCTCAAAGCACGCCTGACTGACCCTGTGTCACATATTTCCTTCCTGGAAGGTCTTTCTTTAAAGGAGTAAGCAAGAAAATCCAATTGATGGGACCACTAGTGCCTCTGTGCACTAGCCTTCCTTTCCTTGGTCCTAAAGAAGACTCAAAACAGAGCTCAGGCTCCCCCGACCCCTTCTACTTCCTTCCTTCCTCCCTTCCTCTTTGTTTATCTCTTGAATAGAAGACTCCTCTGATATGGCTATAGTTGCCAGCATTTCTAGAGTTGACCAAGAAGATCCCACTTGGGTTCGTTAGTAGCACCAAACTCACTGAAAGTATGATTTGACTTTGACCTCCTCTTCGTCTATGTCATCTGTGACAAATCTCACATAATTAATTCCAACTCCAAACTTGGTCACTGCCTTGAATCTTCATCTCAAAGCCTTTGTTGGTCTCCATCACACACCTCCACTACCTACTCTGGCATGAACCCTTTTGATCCTTAGAAGGTTGACATCCTATCAGGACTGGTTGGCATGTACAGAGCAAGTAAGAGAGGGCCAGATGACTGTGGAAACCTTTTTAAAAATATGTTTGCATCAGTTTGTTTGTTATGTGTGCATACAGATGTATATATGAACATACCTCAATGATAGGTAATTGTTTTTACTTCAATCAGCACTCTCTGAATACTGCTTGGATGTCTTTGTTCTCTTGATCTCAGTGGCTCCATGCAATCTAAATATTATTTTTATATATTTAGACTTAGTTGTCTGTATATCTGTATCTTTCCCAAATCTCTCATAATTTGGCACTATGGGGAGCAAACACTTACCCTTGGGTTTCCCCTCCATTTGGGGATCTGGCTGAGCCCCCCACCCCATGTGTGTTTTTCCATCAAAACTTAAACCATCAAAGCTTAAACTGAAAGTCTCTGGGTTGGATGTGAGATGATCTTAAAACTCTGTGTGGGTCTTTGCACCTGCTCAGTTATGCAGAAAAACAATCTCTAGCCTCAAAAACAAACACATCAACAACGACAACAAAACAACTGGTTTTGACACTTCAGCATTCAAATCTCGAGGCAAAGAAGAGTATGCCCACCAACGTAGAGGCTCTTGCATGCTTCGATGCCATGGAGTTCATCATGAAAGGAAGCACTCCTGGCTATGGCATGGTGACACCCACAGTGATGTGGTGAGGTTTAAAAGAGGAAAGTAGAATATGTTGAGCAGCAAAGATGCTTAGTTGTAGGTCATTCTCTGGCAAGTGCACAGGAGAAAATATTTACTTTACACATATACTTTATGATCTTGAGGGAATTAGAGGAAATTCAATAAGAAAATGGCTAGAAACATTTAAAACCCTTATTTAAGAGACTTAAGCAAATTAGAGTCTTATCAGATTAAAACCCACTACAAATGTAAGAACATTGTCTTCAGTGAAATGCTGTGGGGTCTGAGAAGGAGATTGGCCCGCCAAATCTCAGGGATAAAATGCGTCATCTAAGCACCAGATAATGAGTAGAATGTAAATTAATTTAACCTTCTTTACCAACAGGCTGATGGTGTAATGTGTGTATAATTTAGTGATAAGGTTGGAGGACCTAATATAGCTGGATGCATGAGCCTCAGTTAATTCAGATCTGTCACAAGGGCATGAATTCTGCTCTGAGCAGGTGTGTGTGTTGGTGTGTGTGTGTGTGTGTGTGTGTGTGTGTGTGTGTGTGTGTGTAATGATGTGAGTTAGAATAAAAGGTTAGAAACTAAGAGTGCTGACCTAAAGCTTATGAAGAAATTTCTCCTATTACCCAAATTCTTAAAATGGAAGGAGAGTGGTGAGGCACGACCAGCAGCAATTTTCCTGTTGGCCCTTTGGATGGTCTTGTGTATTTAAGATGGGAGGAATTGTTATAGTGGGGGATGGGGGTAAGGATAAAAGAGAGACAACTGTTATAAATAAATCTGCAGTCAGTTTCATCTGCTCAGTGCCAGGCTAAGTTCCTCAACCCTGTGAAAAGGGGATAGGAGGGGGTTTGCTGAAGATTCCTTATACTGGCCTTGCAAATCATTGACTGTAACGTCAAACAAATTACGTTCCCTGATGATAACACTAACTCCACAGTAAAACAATCACCAATGCAGAACACAGAGGAGAGGGGTAGATTACTTTGTGTTCCTCTGACCTAGGCTGGGGGACAAAAGGTGTGTGTGTGTGTGTGTGTGTGTGTGTGTGTGTGTGTGTGTGTTTCACTAGATCTGTATCTGTGTCTGTGTTTCACTAGATCTGTGTCTGTGTCTGTGTTTCACTAGATCTCATACCTCCCGAGAGCTAGGTAAGAAGAACCCTAAGACTGAGCAGACTCCTCCCTTCCAGCCCCACAACAAATTTAGGGGGGGAAATTGTATGTATTTAAATTTATTTCTTTGGAACTTAAACTTTCTTTGGAATAACGCCGAATCATGCTGATGCATCCATGAGAAATCTGTTTTGTTTTATATAAATGAAAAAGACTTTGCTTGTCCTAGTTGGGCAGTTCTCTAGGCTCCCTACACCCCCCTTAGCGCAAACCTACTGTTTCTGCCCGTGTTTTAATGATTCAAGACAGCCTTGAGCTCCCTAGGAAAAGAAAATGACTGTTAAAAATCATCCTTGAAATTGGTCATTTGGCAACGTCCTTAATTGTATGGAAATTCATTAAGGCATATTTTCTATATAATTAGCTCAAGGTTGTTGATTCTACGGGCTAAAGCCTGGATTTGAATCTGATTGATAATAAGGTAAACAAGGGAGTCGAATTTAAAGCATAGCTCTCTCTGCCTAGGACGAACTTAATACAGTGTACAAGGAATTTGAAAGATCTAGGATGTGTCTTAATCAACGTTAAGTAGAATGGATAAGCTTTCAGCATTTCGAAAGCGCTGGGTTAGGGTTTCTACTCTATTGTGAGTTTTCTGTCTGGGGACTAATAAGCATTACAGCGGACGTGATTTGAGGCGACTTTTTATTCATGTATAAATCCAGAGTGAACCACCAAGCAGTTGTTCGACTAAAGTCAAGGTAATTTCCTTTTGACGGGTCCATTTTCTTCTCGATTTCTAATTTATTAGCCTGCCTTTTCAAGACTCTGTCTTCTTTGCAATTAAAGTAAAGCTTCCTCAGATTAGCGCGACATTCACCTGACAGGCGAATGAGGTGGGGGGCGGAATTAAAATGGGAAAGGTGATTTGCTGATGTTTTAAACTTCATAGCTTGAGATAGCACATCTCCTTTCTGTCCTGGCCCGGGGGCTGGGGGTGGGGGAGGTGGGGGGGTGGGCTCTGGTCTAGAAATGGATGTGGTGAGACACAAAAGAAAGGGTACCGGCTGCTCGCTGAACCTTACACCTTTCGGTCCTCGACTTTTCTTCCTTTCCCCCAACCCTCCGGCTCCAAGCCTCCTCTCTCCACCTTCCTGCCCTAACCAAAAGCCAGGTCGCCTTAGGCCGGGCGGGAGCAGAATTCCCAGGAGCGCGCCTGTGTAGACCGGGTGGGCACAGCTAGGAATTAGTTGGGCCTCGCACTGCTGATAGGTGCAGAGGGAACCATCCCTTTGCCGCGACTCAGGGCCTCGCGATTGGTGTGGAGCCACGTCACTCCGACCCCGACAAGGGTCTGGGAGGAGGCGGAGGCGGGGAGAGTTGGGGAGGGCCGCGGCAGAGTGACGTCTCTCCACCAGGAAGCCCGCCTCTGGTTTTAAGATGTTAGGCCAACAGGGAAGCGCGGAGCCGCAGATCTAGCCCGTCGCTCACCGGGGTGTCTGGAGCTGAGCTGCGGCGGGGCCCGGCTCCAGCTCGACCGCCCGCGGGGGTGTGCGTGCGCGCAGCGGAGGCTGTGCTCGGAGGCCAGCGCCGTGGCCGTGGCGGCTGCAGCCGCCGCGGGGGATCTAATATCAGCTACCTGTCCCTGTCACTCTTGACACATCGCTGTCAGGGCTGCAGCGCGGGGGGGGCGGGCTGAGAGCGCCCTTAACTGTCCTTATTGGAGGGGTATCTGAGGGAGGGAGGGAGACAAGAAAAGGGTCTCTGCCCATTCTTGTTTCGCTTTGGATCGTGCAAGTCAGCTCCCTAAAGAGGCTCGCAGCGGTTCCCTCCTGCCCACGTCCCCAAGACTCCGCGGGCTCCCTGACTTTCGGCGGCCGAACACTTTTGGCTGGAACCTGCAGCTAGAGAAGACAGGGGGAACTTGGCTCCAAGGGGCTCGGCGGGGGTTGCGTCCCCTAGCTCTACCGGCTCGGCTAACACCGGGACACTCGGTGCCTAGAGTGCCACCCAGAACCGGCAGCTATTGGGGCACGGCGGGCGCTAGCCCTGGACGCGTAGGGCGCCGCACTCCATCGTCCATGAACTGCATGAAAGGCCCGCTGCCCTTGGAGCACCGAGCAGCCGGGACTAAGCTGTCGGCCGCCTCCTCACCCTTCTGTCACCATCCCCAGGCGTTAGCCATGGCTTCGGTCCTGGCTCCTGGTCAGCCCCGATCCCTGGACTCCTCCAAACACAGACTGGAGGTGCACACAATCTCTGATACTTCCAGCCCTGAAGCCTCAGGTAAGGCGCCGCGCTGCCCCACGGACACTTGAGCGCAGCCCCCAGGCGCCTCCTGGTCCTCTTGATCCCCGAGGAAGTCGCCCCCTCCTGGGGGAGGCGTGGTGGGAGTGTTCGTTCTGTTAGCTCAACGCAGAACTTCCGGGAGCCGGGATTCTGGAGACCCCGTCCCTTCCTTTCGGGCCCCAGCGTCTTGGGTTCTGTGTCTCAAGTAATCCGGCAAACGCCACCCTTTCTACCTTGGTCTTCCTTCAGTTTCTTAGATCACAAATGCTTCAGCATATCGCTCCTCCAAGGACGTTCAGAGGCCGCCCACCATTCTATCCCTAGTCTCCCAAGGGCCTTTGCCTCCCAAGGTGGCTCCCTCCTTTTAAAAGTATTCCTAAAACTACATAGAAAGGCCCTTGGCAACGGGGCTTACCTCCCCCACCCTGTGAAGAACTGGCCAACTTGCATTCCTACCTGTATCCCAACACCCACTCTCCTGGCCCTTCCTAAACCATAAAGAAATCTGAGGTTCGGGGATGTTGTCTGTAAAACACGCACATGTGCGTGTATTGAAAGATCCGTGTCTTCTCAATGCTGTATGCTTGTGTGCAAAGGCTATAAAAAATGAGTGTATCGCCTCTGTGAGATAAACGTGTAAATAAAACGTGCGGCGCTGGGGGAGGGAAGGAAACGGGGTGCACACACCCACACTTCCACCGCTCACCCCCAGACACCACGCTCCCTAAGGAGCTGAGCGCCGTTCTCAGCCTAGCCCCCCTCCAGCAGCCTGGTCCCTCCTACCATCTCTGCTACCCGATCGGGTTAGGAGCTCACGTTTTGCAAGTAGGAATCTGACCGAAGCTGTATGTTTCTTTTTTGTTGTTTTGTTTTGTCTTGTTTTCAGAGAAAGACAAGGGCCAGCAAGGAAAGAATGAGGACGTGGGCGCCGAGGACCCATCCAAGAAGAAAAGGCAACGACGGCAGAGGACTCATTTCACCAGCCAGCAGCTGCAGGAGCTGGAAGCCACTTTTCAGAGAAACCGCTACCCAGACATGTCCACTCGCGAAGAAATCGCCGTGTGGACCAACCTTACGGAAGCCCGAGTCCGGGTAGGAGCCAGCACCCAGTCTGGAAAAACTAGGGGGAAGGCCTTGCCAAGCTTCAGACCCTGCAGGTCGGGGTTGGTGGTAAGAGTGGTGGTTGCCAGGAAGGCCGTGTCGCTCGTCCGGGGCGCCGGTGGGAAGCAGTTTTACGAGAAGAAAAGGCCGGAGGCCTCTAGGCGGCCAGTGTGCCGGGCGTTACTCCCAGGCAGAGCGGCTTGCCAGGCGCAGGCGCCGAGAGCCTCACCCGCTCTCTGCCGGGCCGTCCGGCGCCCTCCCAAGCTGAGCCGCGCTGGCATTCCTCTGCAAAGGGCATTGTGTTCCCGGCTTGCCGTCGCCAGACAAGCGCCAATAAAATCCCTCCCCGCCAGGAGCTGCGAACAGGCTCCAACCTGTGCTCCTAGAACAAGAAACCCCTCCAGAAACACGCAAGGGTTGGCCTCACTAGAAAACCTTCGCGCCCAGCCTGGCCCAGCCCTTTCTCCCTTCGGCTAGCGAGAATTGCTCTCGGATCTGCTCCCGGGCGGGGTGTTCAGCTATTCAGACTTCTCTCACACTCACCTACCAAGTTTTGTAATCCTTGGAAGTAACGACTATTCTGCTAGCACTTTTAGAAAGAAAGGAGAAGAAAGACGTTTCAATTTGGTTTATTTATCTTCTCGAGGAAGTTCAGCTCTTTGAAGGCTGTACTCACACCCCTCGCTTAATTATAGTTATAGGTTTATAAAGAGAGCTTACCTTCACTCTGTAGCAAATCTGCCCCTTTACGGACCGGCGGGGGGAAAAAATAAAAAGCTTAAATAAATTACCCAGTAGCAGCATCCTGGTTTAACACCGGTCGGTAGGCATTTCCAAAATAGTTACGATTCTGAAAGAGGAAAACAGAACCCAGCAGACTCCAGAGAACGCCGTTATATAAAACGCGGTCAGTGTAGAAGTGTAAGAAAGTAAGGGGGGGGGAGGACAAAAGAAAAAGAGAATATTAGACAACAACGAAAATAAAAACTCCAGTGCATTCCCAAAGCGAGGGAAGGAAGACACTGTCCGCGCGGCACTATTTCAGGCTAGGCTCTGCCGGCAGATAAAGGCGCCCGGAAGAAGTGGGGAGTGGTTTTAGTTTAACTGCGGGGAGCCAGCGCTCGTGCGGGGGCAGCCAGGTTTTGAACAAGGTCAGTCTTCCTTTAGCATCAGGGAACAGTGGGCCTCGCACGTATTCTTCTCTCCCGGTCAAAGTTTAGAAAGCCTGGAGTAGAAATGACAAGTAATTAAAATAAAGACACAATTTGTCTTTCCCTGAAGTCCCCGGGGAGAGCCCTCCCACCACACCCGTTTTTCTGAGGCCCTGTTTCTCTACAGCGGGCGTGCGGTCCAGTTGCCTCCTTCCAGGCGCTTAGTTGTTCAGCCAAGTGCGTGAGGCTTGCTTTTTAGAGCAATCGGGTTCAAAGAGGAAGGGGGGGGGGGAAAGGAAACCAGAAATGAAAGGAAAAGGGGGGAAAAAGTGGATTAGACGGCTGGGCGCGACAGAGACGTGTAATGTACAGCATCACCAGTGTCAGCTCTGGGCTGCTAGGCCAGGCCTCGCTCCAATACACAAAAGCCGCTGTCTAGGGCGGCCGGCGGCCGGGTGTGGATTGGAAGAGGGGTTGCGGCGGGGCCACCGGACGCGGGCTGGGGGCTTGAGTAGCCTCCCGCACACCCAGACGGCTGCTCTGGTCCCATCTAGAGCTGCGCCCGCAGGTGACCCGTAACCTGGGGAGGCCTGGGTGGGAGTGGGGTGCTACAGAGCAAAACGCCAGGAGGTGCAGGGCTACAGACAGGCTGGTCCAGTTTGCACAGCTCCTGAAATTTAAGAAGCAGACGACAGGAGATGGTCTTATACCTTTTATTTGGTTGTTTTTTTTGTTTTGTTTTGTTTTTTTTTGTTTTTTTTTTTTTAGGAGAGGAAGGGTATCGCTTCCGGGTCCTAGCTCCTTGAGGAGGTGGGGTGGGGAGCGTGGAGGTACTGGAGGGAAAGGAGGGGCTGTGAGGGAGGAGAGTGCGTGCCCTCCCGGTCCCTCTGGTCCTCATCCCTGCATCTGTGGCTTTAGGATGGAAGTAAGTTTCCAAGGTCCGAGAAAGGTCCGGTTTACTTTACAGTGTGTTTGGACCCCAACTGGGGCTTAGATTGGGGGATCAAGCGACCCATAGGCATTATGGCACAGCTCCGAGCCCAGGCTCTGAAGCTGGAGCGGACTAGGCCTCGGAGCTTTTCCAAGGCCTGGGGCAAGCACCAGGGCTGTTTTCACTATTCTCTGTGACTTACAGGCCTTGTGCACTGCAGGAACTCCGGGCGGCCAGAGTGTGGCCCGGGTTGGCTTCTGGTACTTTGTGTGGACGAGTTTTTAACTGTCTCTTTGTCTTCTGTCTCATCCTTTATCCCCCACCACTCCAGGTTTGGTTCAAGAATCGCCGGGCCAAATGGAGAAAGCGGGAACGCAACCAGCAAGCCGAGCTGTGTAAGAATGGCTTCGGGCCGCAGTTCAATGGGCTCATGCAGCCCTACGACGACATGTACCCCGGCTACTCCTACAACAACTGGGCAGCCAAGGGCCTCACGTCGGCGTCCCTGTCCACCAAGAGCTTCCCTTTCTTCAACTCTATGAACGTCAACCCCCTGTCGTCACAGAGCATGTTCTCCCCGCCCAACTCCATCTCATCCATGAGTATGTCGTCCAGCATGGTGCCCTCCGCGGTGACCGGCGTCCCGGGCTCCAGCCTCAATAGCCTGAATAACTTGAACAACCTGAGCAGCCCGTCGCTGAATTCCGCGGTGCCGACGCCCGCCTGTCCTTACGCGCCGCCGACTCCACCGTACGTTTATAGGGACACTTGTAACTCGAGCCTGGCCAGCCTGAGACTGAAAGCTAAGCAGCACTCCAGCTTCGGCTACGCCAGCGTGCAGAACCCGGCCTCCAACCTGAGTGCTTGCCAGTACGCAGTCGACCGGCCGGTGTGAACCCCGCCCAGTGCGCGGGGATCCGAGGACTGTCGGAGGGGGCAACTCTGCCCCGGAAAGACTGAGAATTGTGCTAGAAGGTCGTGCGCACTACGGAAAGAAGAGGAAAAAGACGATATTGGAGGAAAAGAAACCACTGAATTCAAAGAGAGAGCGCCTTTGATTTCAAAGGAACGCCCCCAAGTGTCTGACATCTTTCCCTGAAAGTATTTCCACCAGTTGCAAGAATGCGTACACCAACAAATGTTTGACTGGATATGACATTTTAACATTACTATAAGCTTGTTATTTTTTAAGTTTAGCATTGTTAACATTAAAATGACTGAAAGGATGTATATATATCGAAATGTCAAATTAATTTTATAAAAGCAGTTGTTAGTACTATCACGACAGTGTTTTTAAAGTCTAGGCTTTAAAAGAAAGCATGTTATACAGAATCGGCTAGAATTTTTCGCTTGCGAGCAAAGGAATGTATATACTAAATGCCACACTGTATGTTTCTAACATATTATTATTATAAAAATGTGTGAATATGTTTTAGAATAGTTTCTCTGGTGGATGCATTGTTTCTGAAACTGCTATGTACAACCTATCCTGTGTATAACATTTCGTACGATATTATCGTTTTACTTTTCAGCAAATATGAAAAAAATGTGTTTTATTTCTTGGGAGTAAAATATACTGCATACAAACTGGTCTGGATTTTTTTTCTCCCTTTCTCTGTCACCTGGCCAGGGTGTCTGCCTCCTAAACAAACCAGTTTCCTCTGCCTGCCTAGTCAAACATATAGGGTAGTATTTAAATTCAGTAGAGATAGTTTCTAGCCATTCATCAGAACCTACAAGAGGAAAAAGAGCACGGGGGTGAGGGGAGCTGCAAATGCTATGTGCCTAGGATTTTTCTTTGGCCTAAATCCATAAAATGCCATTGTTGTTTGCAACAATACCAGAGAAAGAAGAAAGGTGAAAGAAATTTCGAGGTATGCCAACCAGCTTGGAATGATTCCGAAGCTTACTCAGTCAGAGAGAAACCACACCTCCAGTAAACTGTTCCGCAGAAATATGGGAGTGTGTACACATGTACAGTTTACACACATAAACTTCTTAGATGGGCCACTTCTATAATAAATTTACAAGGAAACACCTCAGTTCAAAATATTTAGGCCTCCACGTTTATCTTGGAGGCTTAAGTAGAGAGATCCTTCATTTATATTGTATTACTATTTCCAAGTCCTTTGGAGACATTAAAAGTAACAAAGACCATTTCTAATAACTACAGCCGTTTCAGTGTTGTCAAAGAGCCCAGGGGTCGAGGGTTAGACTGGAGTTTCCTGAGCCTTGTAGAGCAATATGTAGTTGAGGCAAAGGTCATGCTCCCTGTGTTTTGTTTTAAATAATATTGACCCATTAATTCTAAACCTGCTTGTTCCTGAAATTATACAGGATTATAGTTTGCAAACTGCAGGACAATGAAGCAAATCAAGATGAATTACAGCTTGGGCCCTTCCCCCCGTCCTCCGTCCTCTGACATCTAAACAGGGAATGAGGTCCATGTGAGTGTTTGAAAGAACCTTAAGCCCCGGCCTCCTCCTTCCCGCGGAGCGTTTTAGCTCCTTTTTGTTAAACGTGAAATTTGATTTCGTAACCAATAGTAGCAAATAAGGCTTACTCCCTAAGACTTCGCGGCCTAGGCGCTGGGAGGGTCACCAAAGGGTGTGCGGAGGTCTTTTGTTATTCTTGCCCCCACCCCACCCCCACCGCACACAGTATGCTAGGACAAACACCAGCCTGGGAACTGTAGAGAAAAGTGGCCTCCGGTTTTCTGAAGCCGAGAAAGCCGGCGTTTTAAAGTTTAAGTTCTTTTTATCTCACCGAAACTCTACCTAGGAGCTTTCGGAGCTCAGACACCGAGTCTTGGGCTGCGAGGGTCTGCTGCTGCCACTTAAACAGACCGCAGATAATATCCCCGATTTAAGATCAAGTGCTCCGAGCACATTAACTTTCTTTTTCTGTTCTTTTTTTTTTTTTTTTCCCTGTCCGGGGCCGGGATCACGCGGCGGGGTGGGGGGGGGAGGCAGATAGAAGAAGGCCTTTGGACGCGGGTCACCTCCGTCCTTGTTCATTTGAGAGCAGTGGAGAGGAAAGCGGTCACCCAGGGCGGACTTTGCCTTCTGGAACAGGGAAGGGGGGCAAGCAGAGCCGGTGGGTGCCTCTCTGAGCCTCGGTGTGGTAGGGGAGAGCTCCGAAGGCGTTGCAAACTGGGTGAAAGATCTGGGACCCTGCCTGCAAGTGCAGGAGAGGGCAGCCGGCCCTTTTTGCTTCTCCGGCTGGACTATATAACCCAGGGTGACTTGGGAGTCCACGTTTAAAAAAGGTGACTCTTGGCCTAGTTTGTTGGCTTAACTAGAAGTCTGGTTAGAGGAAATCAAAGTGAAAAATAAATAAATAAATAAATAAATAAATAAATAAATAAAAGAGTTATCACTTCGCCGACTTTAGAGGTTCAGACTGGGGGCGGAGACTTGGGACAGAAGATAGGCCTTGTCTCATCCACCTCAGCAACGGCCTCTGGACTTCAGGATTCACAGGCAACGCACCCTCCCGGCAGCTGCTGTCTTTCCCCTGGAGCGAGCGAAGCCTAGTTTCCGAGCGAGTGGAGCCCGCCCCCTCGCCCCTCCCGGCCCTACCCGGGTGCCCCCCCCTCCAGCCATCGCCACCTCCACCACCTCAGTTCCACTCAATCGATTTTTGCTGCATGTCAACACTTATTACCGGTGAGTGTGAGGGTATTTTTTCTCCTTCTCTAGGTCTCTTAATGATTTCTGAGCTAGTTGTGTATTAAAGTGCTTAAAGGAAACTTTAAGGTAATCTATAGCATGAACATCAACCTCCCCCGCTTGGGTTCAAACATGGCGAGCGCTTAGCGGGAGAGCCAGGCCTCGGTGGCCTGGGTGCCCAGCAGCGGACCTCAGGGGAAGCCGGAGCAAACCCGGCTTAAAGCGAAGGAGGTCTTGTGTAGACCCGTAGTGGGGTAGGCTCTAGCTCCTGCTTACCTATTTGCTACAGACTCGAACTTTCACCCACCTTGATATCTACATTCAAACTGGGTTTTTATTTTATTAAAACAAAACGCACGCACACACACAACTTTAAAAATCTTCATAGGGTTTCCAAACTCACCATTCTTCTAATACGGGATTCGGGTTGGTGGAGGCTGAGAGAAAGGTGTACGTTCCCCCTCATCACCTCCCAGCCCCTAAATCTCACATGTGAAGTCCACAGCTATCTTATAATTGTAATTGTAAGAGAAACCTGGTGGCAAGCCCCAGCCGCACAGGCAACCTGAACAGGAGAGAGGGCGGCTTCTCCGTGACCTGGTTTTTTCCCTCCCCACGAGATACTGAAGCCTGGAGTCCTCTTGGGAGTGTAGGAACACCACCAACAAATTAATGGGGGAAAACAGTATCTTTAAAGTACCAATATTCCTCGAAAACCCTATAAATTAACCCGTGGCGAGCAACGGACCCTTTCAAGGGTCTTCTATAAAACTCGAGCACGTTCAGGAAAGAGGACAACCTCCCCGCCCCCTGTCACGGAGGTGACCAAAACAAAGGTCTGTCCTGCAATCCACATCCAAATCCACGAGTCTCCGACGCCTGTCGCCCAGCTCCGACGCCGTCGTGGGTCTGTAGGCCCACGACAGATCTGAGCTAACTGGGAAGTCCCGGCTGGGAGGTTTAACTTTTTTCTTTTTTAAGAGCTGAAGAAAGAGGGAGGGGTGTAACCGGATCATGAATATAGACTCCCCATTGATTGATTTATAAACCCCCAGCGAACTACAGTTAAGGCAAGTAAGCACACTGATATACAAGACACAGAGTCGGCTCAGTGAATCAGGTTTTAAAAAGAAATGGACAGGAATCTCATAGCAGATTTTTCAGGAGAAATAAAAGTTATAAAACAAAATCAAAAAGAAAAAACCCTCCTCCATCCTCCCAGACTGTGTTTAATTTAACCTGAAAAGAGCTAATTGTAGACATTTTTAAAATAAACTGTTAGAAAAACTTCTGTGAACACATAACTGATTTACCTAATCAGATTTTTAGCAGATGAAACCGTGGAGATTTCACGCTGGTCTTCAAAGCTGTCTCCTCCTATGTTTTCCTGCCCCCACCCCCAGACCTGTACATTGTTGATTTTTCTATCTGGCAAGATGGAAAGTTGAATGTATTGTGTTCAGGATTCACATCTTCACTTCTGTACTGAATATTTTGTGTTTTATGCAAATGTTGGTTTTAGGTGTTGAGGACTAAGGAAGTCCTGCAAGAAATAAACGCCCCATTAAAGTAGTTAATTCTACTTAATTACTCTAAAAATCACAGCCACTCCTTCTGAGGATGCACTGTAGCAGTTGTGGAAAAAGTCAGATACTCAAAGCTTAAGCTACTTAGCTCAAGAATGCCTAATAGAACCATCTAGCTTCCTTTTAATTTAAAACATGCTTTTAAAAACATTGAATGGCTGTGTGGAGAAGGTATTTACTTTGGGGTGATAGTGTTGCAGGATTGCCTTTCTTCCTCTGTCTTTTTAAAAGGAGGCTAAATGAAGTTGAGACTAATTAGTTGCTTCCCAACCAGTGTGTGTGTGTGTGGGGGGTAGCCTGTGATTTTGATGGATCTTTGCCCATTTGGTTCTCCTAATCTTCTGGTAAAAAATGTTTAAGGTCTTGCTGGGGCTTTTCTCCCTGCCTTTTGCACCTTACCATCTTCTTTGCACCAAGCCAAGGTTTTGCTTTATTTTGCTGTTTTCTTGCCCCTCCCCATAGTGCTGGAGGCTGATGCACCAAAATTAAGTCTTGGGCTTGGTTGTTCCTTGCAGTTCCTTGCCAAAGCTTTCTTTTTCAGGTTTTAACTTAGCTTCTTTGCTTCCTTCAGTGAGTAGCAGTGCTCTGGGTCAGGAGCGGGAACCCTTCTGCTAGTCGCTTTGAGATGATGATATCTAGAACTCTCCTAACTGTCCCCAGTAGAATAGTGGGGCAGGGAATTCAGCTAGGAGCAGCCTAGTTCTCCTGCTCTGCCTCTGTCAACAGCCACAGCAACTAGGCATCACTGCTGGGTTGATTAGTGCACAGAGGGAAGAAAGAAAGAAAGAAAGAAAGAAAGAAAGAAAGAAAGAAAGAAAGAAAGAAAGAAAGAAAGAGTGAAAGAAAGAGTGAAAGAAAGAAAGAGTGAAAGGAAGAAAGAGTGAAAGGAAGGAAGGGAGAGAAGAAGAAGAAGAAGAAGAAGAAGAAGAAGAAGAAGAAGAAGAAGAAGAAGGAGAAGGAGAAGGAGAAGGAGAAGGAGAAGGAGAAGGAGAAGGAGAAGGAGAAGGAGAAGGAGAAGGAGAAGGAGAAGGAGAAGGAGAAGAAGAAGAAGAAGAAGCCTTTGATGACATCCTTCCCTATTCTTTAGGCTAAGGGCTTTCTCGGGCATCAGTGCGTTTGGTTGATCGCCTGTCTCCCAGACAGCTTCACCTCGCTGTGTGCGGCCCAGGGGCGGGGGAGGGGAAGTGTGCGGACAGGCCATCCTCAGGACAGGGCTGTGCCTGCCAGAGCCCAGGGCTACAGATCTCTTTGAAAAGAAAGTAATATCAAACAAAAGAGAGTGAAATAAAAGCTTTCCGCCTGCTCTGGATCTCAGGGCTAATGTTAATTCCCAGGACTTCACCAACCTCGGAGCCTCGGGTATACGCAGAAATCCAGAAATGGAGTGGGGGGGGGGGAGTTGATCTTATCTGATGAGGTGGTGTCTTATCTGTTTAAATGACAAATGGGTGGATCCAGTCTGCGACTGCTTCCCTGTGTGGAACCTCCCAAGCGTTGACCTCCTCCTGCATAGCTGGACTGGTTTGCCAATGACCAGGTACCAGGCCCTGGGCAGCAGGACAGGACCTTTTAGATCCTCGAGTTCCGTTCGGCCCGGCCCACTGAGCTTGGCTTTTCGGATCATCCAGACGCTGCGGCTCCACCTGAGCGTGCCCTCAAGGCCAGATTCTAGGGCCGCTAGACCGGGTGGCTCGGTGCAGCCCAGCACTGAGGCTGTCCGCCTATCCCCGCAACCACTTTATCTCAATGTCCTGGCTATTTGGTTTTATTTTGTTTTTGCCCGGATGTAAGAGCAAGGGGCTGTGGTAAGAGATCGGACCTCCTTTTAATCGTATTTTTCTGTGACAGTGGGAGGAGAATATGGAACCCCGTGGGCTGCCTATGCGCACGTCCAGTTTTTCTCTGTTGGGTCTCAGCATGGTTTCCGTGTCCCTCCAGATAACACAATCTGACCTAATCGGTAGCCAGACCCACTTCCCAGATTCCCTCCAGCGCTCGCAGCCAGGAGCCCAGGATCCGGTGTCCAACACCTTTGGCTGGGGCACTTAGGGCGGCTGCAGGATCCTGCTGTGGAGGTGGGCCGACCCTAACGCTTGCGCGCCTGGGTGGCCCTGAAAACGCCGCCGAGAGGGGCAAGGGGCCGGGATGCAGCCTGGCAGGCGGTCCCCACACAGTCAGGGCGCGCGACCTTGCTGCAGCCATCCCAAAGGCTGCAGTCTGGGGCAGGAGGAGCCCTCCCCTTTACATCCCTTCTCACCCTCTCCCGGCCTCTGCGTCTTCACTCCTGAGCGGCCATATACCTTGAGTGGGTCACCCTTGCCTGCCTCCTTCAAGATGCCTCAAGCCTGAGGGTTAAATATTAACCGGCCAGAGCTATAGAGTGAGGTAAAACGTTACATATAAAAATGAATCATCTATCCGATCCCAGGAGAGACAGCTTATAGCCAGCTCTGCATCTAGGAAAAACCTGGCCACATCCCGTGTACCCACTGCACTGACTGCTTCAACCCACGGACCACTCTACCGCAGGTGGCCAGGGACAGACAGCAGACAGCCAATCATTCTCCTTGCAGAGCCTGGGGTTAATTGAGGGTTTTGAACACGAGCAAAAGTCCTTTCGAGAAAGGTCAGGGACAGCATTTCATCTCTTATAAGAATTAGTGGAGACAGCCTTTAATTTAAGAGGACTCCCTGGCCTCAGGGTGAAGGTGGGGACCCCCGCGGTCGGTGGCTTCTGGCATAGCTGGGAGACTGGGCTGAGTGGGTATCAGAGTGGCAGGCAGGCAGAGGAGATCAGAGGCCAGCAGTGGGTGACTACAAGCTTACAGGGTTGGCCTGGGCTGAGTGTCCTGGCCTGAGGTGCCTCAAGAAACCACTCATACTCCCCCTATCCCACTCATCCCCCTGCCTCAGGCTTTACCTTTTCTCTCTCTGACCTATTTATTTCTATTAACAAAACGGTAACCAATGTTCTATGCTGACTTAGGAGGTAGGGCAGGCATCCAATCACACACAGAAAGATAGCAGGAATTTAAAGAATACTCTGGCACTGGGCAAATCCCTGACTAGGACGGTGATTTGGTTTCTTTCTCTGGTTTTCCTTCAGCCTAATCTTCCCTTCCCCTCCCAACTGAGAGAGAGAGAGAGAGAGAGAGAGAGAGAGAGAGAGAGAGAGAGAGAGAGAGAGAGAGAGAGAGAGCACATTAGAGAAAGATGTGATGCTCCATCAAGCTCCCAGGCATTGCCAAGAAGCTGCAGGAAAAATCCCTGCTTCCTAAGAAAATTGAATCACTCCTCCCCTCAAATACTGCTTTGATTAAGAGTGCAGTGCCTGGCTTGTAGTAATTGTTCAGCATCTTTGCCCTGGCAGGTGGCAATCACCATTCTCCTCCACTTGGACCCTTCTCTGACCTGGTCACTGAAGCAACCCCATTTTCACAGAGAGTATTCTGTCTTTGTACTCAGTGGGTATAAAAAAAAAAGGGGGTGGGGAGTGATTTTGATGGTGTGTCTGTCTAATCTGAACCCTAGCACCACTGCATATCCTCAGACCTCTCTTAACTTCTTCACTGCATTCACAGCCTGTATCACTAGTGGTCCTGTGTATCTCTGGAAAGGTTTAGAGGCTGGCTGCAGAGATGTCTAGTTTACAGAGGTTTTCAGAGACTCGGCAGGTCTACCCATCAAGCCTGTGCTGAGTCCTGTGTAAAAGTATTAATGGGATGTCGCCATTCAGTTAGTTCTTAGGGACTATGGCTTGAGTTTAAGATGTGGTTACACACTTAGTCTCATCACTCCATGGCTTGTCACTGCCCTTACTTCACTGCACACAGTGTTCTATGTCATTCCAGTACAGCGGTGGCAGCTCAACTTTGTCATCATCCTATTTTGTGTTACATCTCTTCCCCAGGAAAAATAGAATTGACTCAAATGTTCCAGCAGTTTGCTCCAGAAAGATAATGAACACATCAAAGCAAATAAATAAAAGGAGGTATGAATCATGCATCCAGTTGCCCTTCTCAAAGTGAATTTGAGACTGAGAAACAGGTCAGGAAGGGCATTTACTCTTAAAGGTACCCGGTGGCAGGGGAAGGGGAATTATGGAGGGCATAATAGCCTCAAACAATCTTCTTCTTCACCAAACTACCATGTTATCTGACACCCTCGATCTATTTGTGTCCTGGGTAACAGAAGGTTTGACTGATAGGTCACAGACTAGAGCGCTTGGGTGACTGAAAACAAGTTTGACAAGAAAGGAATCTGGGTGGGGTGCCACCATGGAGGTGGAGAGAGGATGGGCCCCGGAGTTCCAGGAGCAGCCTGACAGCCTGGGTTTGGCTGGATCCTGATGTACACAGAACTCTTCCTCAAAGAGTGGTTACCCAAACAACATCATAGAGGAGGAAATGTTCAGTCTTTGTGTATACCTTTACCTTCTCTTCATTTCCCACGTCCGTCGAATCTTCCCACTCAACCTCGGTCTGATCTCCCCATAACTTGGGCTACTCCTTGTTTTCATTTTTGTTTTCTGTATAAAAAGTTGTTTTGTGCAAATAAGATTCTACCTGTAAGCCATTTGTTGTCAAGAATATGGAGCGTTCATTTGAACCACAGAACTTTTCCCCCCTACTTTTTCGAGACAGGGTTTCTCTGTGATTTTGGAGGCTATCTGGAACTCCCTCTATAGACCAAGTTGGTCTCAAACTCACAGAGATCTGCCTGCTTCTGCCTCCCGAATGCTGGGATTAAAGGCATGTGCCATTACTACCCAGCCCAACTTGTTTTTAAAAACAAGTTGGTTTAGTTTATCCAGCTAAACCACAGAACTTTTGGGATGAACAGGCACACAATACCCATGATTTTTAAGAGCTTAAGAGGGTCCATGGCTGTTCTTCAGTGATGCTCCTTGGCATGCTGGATGTCCTGGGCAGTCATGAGTACAATCCTTTCAGGGGCCATGGAGACCCTTAGAAAGAATCAAACCTGGACATCTGCCTTCAATGTATCTTCTTTATTTTAACTAGCAACAATAACAGCAAAATAAGTACATTTGTGCTAGTCGGTGTACATGTGTGCACATGTGTAGGAACGCCACCCAACTTTTTTTTTTTTTTTTTTTTTTTTGACACTGTGTTCCTCTATGTAGCCCTGGCAGTCCTAGAACTAGCTCTGTAGACCAGGCTGGCCTCAAACTTACAGAGATCTACCTGTCTCTGTCTCCCGAGTGCCAGCATTAAAGTCATGTGCCATTATTACCCAGCCCAGCTTGTTTTTAAAAACTACATTACTAGTGTGTCTTCAGCCACACATGTCTCATCATGTATGGGAGGTAGGAGGACCAACTTTAGGAACCCGTTCTCTCATTTTTCTCTTTCTATCTTTTGGTGGGTTCTGGAAATCAAACTCAAGTTGTCAGGCTTCATCGTCAGGCCTCAAGAACCTTACCATTGAGCTATCTCTCTGTCCTAGCCTAACTTATTTCAGAGACAGGGTCTTCCATTAGCTTGAAATTCCCATTAAGCTAGGCTAGCTGGGTAGAGAGCCCCAGCCAGATACTACCCGTCTTCACCTCCCTGGTTCTGGGACTACAACCCTGTACCACCACACTTGGCATTTTACCAGGGTTTAGGGCACGCAACTCAGGTTCTCCTGCTGGCAAGGATGACACTCAAATGACTAAGCCTATCTTACAATCACAATTTACTGCCTTACCTTGTAAGTTTCCTCCCAGAAAACTACCACCTGTGGACTTGTAGGCTGTCTTCCAGGAAAACACACAGACCTTTGTTGGGCTGGTATGTGTTCATCAGATCCTCTCTCCATCTTTCTGTACAAAGGCCCTTGGTTTGGAGTAGTGCATGCTTATTGGATTTTCCTTTCTTCTGAGTAACTCTTTTAGACTAGAACTTGATTGAAACTTCCCTTCCTCCATACACGAGCTACCCCATTCCTCTTTCCTTTGACCTACTCTTTGCTTTTCTAATTCCTCCCAGATTCTCAGCTGATGTCATTCTAAATCAGTCCCACCCTCTTTTTGTTAAACCTAGTTTCTAGACAATTACTGTTCTCATACCACAAAACTACCTTTTGCTGGAATAACTCCTTTGGTAATTCCTATATAGGGCACTGTATTGTGAGCTAAGATTTTGGAGGTCATTTTTTTTTTTTTTTTTTTTTAGTTTTTTGTTGGAACTTGGCCCAATACTTGACATGATAGTAGATGTTCAATAAATGCTTATTGATCACATGGTCTAATTAAAACCTTTGTGCACAGAAATAAAACATCAAAGACATTAAAATCTATTTGGTTGGCATGAATTAAGTCTCAGATTAATTCTAATTAATTTTAAGTTTTTTCTTAACAAACCAGATATATAAAAGTATCATGTAGAAGTTTCTCCTAAATCTTTTCATCATCTTCATGATGCCAGAGTGTTTCTAAGATGATGAGTCATGGTCTAGGTCCATAAGATGCCAGACAAATGCTAGTATATTGACTTTATCTATAAAGATGTTTCTAGAAAATTTAGCTTGGGAAAGAGATGTGTTAAGTGGGTAAGGAAAGGGATTATGACTAGTCATGGGTGCAAGGCTTTTGTTGGTTATTGCAGGACTTAGGAGGCTGAGGCAGGAGTGATGCCAAAATTTCAAACCCAACTTTGGCTCTAAAACTGAGGCCCTGCCTCAAAATGAGGGGGAAGGCAGGTGTTGGAGTGAGAGAAAGATACAGAAACCCAGACTATGTGTGTGTAAAGTGAGAAACAGAGGAGGAAGATGCGCCCAGCTTGTCCAGCTAGAGAGTTATAATAGCTAATCATTAAAATTACTTTACTATTTAAGTAATTTTGCTGTTTACAACAGGATGAACAAATATGATGATTACCAAAATCGATCAACAAAATTAGTCTTTCTTTGCCTTTTCTCCCTTTTTCCTTTAGTGTTTTGGATGAGCCTTGGTTTCTTTCTTTAAGGTTTATTTATTTATTTTATGTATATGAGTGCTCTGTCTTTACACCAGAAAAGGGAATTCAATCCCACTACAGATGGTTGAGAACTACCATGTGGGTGCTGGGAACTGAACTCGGAACCTCTAGAAGAACAGACAGTGCTCTTAACCCCTGAGCCATCTATCCAGCCCCCAAGCCTTTCTTCCTTTTATGTGTTAGACAAGTGCTCTTTCACTGAGCTGTTCCAAGACCTTGATTTTTCATTTTTGTGATTAGAAACAAGAAAACCTGTGTGGTTAAAAATACTGGCAAAAAAGAACAGCAAAGGTACTTTATTCAATCAGATTAAAATTGCAAACTAAACTTCACTTTTGTTTTGCTAATACAAATGTGTATTATGGGGGGAGGGCCTAGGCCCTGCTCCAAATGATATGACAGATTTTGAAGATCCCCCATGGGAAGGCCTTACCCTTTCTAGGGAGCAGAAAGGGAATGGGATAGAGGGTTGGTGGGGCAGGGGAAGAGGGGAGGGAGAGGGAACTGGGATTGACATGTAAAACTAGCTTGTTTCTAATTTAAATTAAAAAAAAAAAACAGAAAACAAAAATGTATTATGTGTAGTAAGACTCTTTGTTGTTGATTGTTCGACATAGGTCTCTCCAAGTAGCACTGGTTGTCTGAGAACTTGCTGTATAGAGCATTCCCACTTTCCAGAAGTTACCATGAACAATAAACAAGTGACCTTGCCAGAAACATGGGAACTTTGATGAAATAACTATGAGGCTTTGATAACTCTTGATAGTTACCAGGAAAAAATAATCACCTTTTCACTAAATAAATTGACAAAAATACACACATATAAATAAACAAGTAAATGGTAAGGCCCAAAGTTATAAAGAATTATAGTGAAGTTTATTGTTTCTAATAATCTAATAATCTGTTTTGGTCATGATGTTTCTTACAGGACTCTGAGAGAGGACTCACTGGCTAGAGAGTCAAAAAGCAAGAAGATAGTCTTTAGAAAAACAAACAAACAGAAAATGTAACCTTGTGAAGTAAGTGCTATCATTTTCTTATCTGCTGGATTGATGTTGAGGATTAGTTTGCTTCAGATTGCTTGGTTAATCAATGGTAGATTCGAGCCTTGAATAGAACAGGTTGATTGACAACATAATTGAATGGAAAGGTTCCCAGTATGTTCATCCAAGAGGTGTTTCCAGAGATGATTAACTAGAGAGAGAGAGAGATGGTGCCACTCAATGTATTGAGGGTTCAGATTAAATTTAAAAAAGGCAGGGAAAAAGAAGCAATACACTAATGTGGGTATTCATTCTCTCTCTCTCTCTCTCTCTCTCTCTCTCTCTCTCTCTCTCTCTCTCTCTCTCTCTCTCCCTCTCTGTGTGTGTGTGTGTGTGTGTCTGTGTGTGTGTGTCTGTGTGTCTCCCTCTGTCTCTGTCTCTCTCTGTCTTTCCCCCTCTGTCTCTCTGTCTCTGTCTCTGTCTCTCTCTCTCTCTCTCTCTGTACCTCTTTCTGTCTCTCTCTGCATCTCTATCTTCCCTACTCCCCACCCCTTCTCCCCTCCCTGCTTCCTGGCTGCCATGAGGTAAGCAGCCTCTGCCATATGCCCCCACTTTCATGGTGTCTGCCTCAATATGGCCCAACACTGCAAGCAGCTGTCCTCTGAAATCATGAGCACATAAACATGTATCCTCTTTAAACTGTCTCTCTCAATATTTGTCACAGTGAGGAAGAGTCCAGCCCAAGCACTAAACAGTCTTGCTGCCCTGGAATTATTCCAATTCTTCTCTATTACCCTTTGGTGACATGATTGGAAAATGTCACTTATATAAGAAGAATGATGTTGAAATGACATGAACACAACAGTACCTACCTGTATTCTGAGAAGAACAGGCTGGAAAAGCTGATGATTACAATGACCAAGCCAAAATTAAGCTTTACTCTTTCTTGTGTATTTCTTTCTTTTTTCTTTTTAAATTTATCTTATGTGCATTGGTGTTTCGCCTGCAAGTATATCTGAATGAGGCTGTCTTATCCCCTGGAACTGGAGTTACAGACAGTTGTGAGTTGCCATGTGGGTGCTGGCAATGGAATCAGTGACCTCTCGAAGAGCAGCCAGTGCTCTTTACCTTTGAGCCATCTATCCAGCCCTCAACACACATTTCTTAGGGTAAAGAGATACACACAGTGTCTCATGACATTTGAACATGTGATATTTTAGACACAATGGGAAAATCAGTACACTCTCCCTGGCATCTATCTAACTGTCTGTCTGTCTGTCTATAATCTTTCTATGCATACATATAATTGTTCATACACACACAAATGCATAACAATCACAAATATGGTGTAGTTATTTTTCCACTTCATTTTATATGCATGTTACACCTGCCCTGCTTTCTTGCTCCTCCCTCCCTGTTTGCATTGTCCCTTCTTAAGGCTATCTGAAGATCTTAGCTTGCACATCTCTCCCTGCTCTGGGGAAAGCATCCCTAACAGCCCGGCAGTAACTTGGACCAGACTACCTCTCCTTTGTCTGTCCTTTCATGGTATTTTAGTTCCATATCTTCTTGCTATGACAAAAACAATTTAGAAGAGGAAGGATTTACTTTATATCACAGTTTTCCAGGTTGCAAACCGTCATAGCAGAGAAGTCACACTGGTAGGGGCTTAAGATATCTGACCACATTTGGCATGCACAGTCAAGAGCAGGGACCAGTAAATCCATACATGCATGCTTACACTCATCTCTCTTCCCTCATTCCTATACAGCTCAGGATCCCAGCCTAGGGAATTGTGCCACCCACAGTAGATGGGTCTTCACGTCTCAGTTAACATAATCAAGGCCTCCACCACAGACATGCCCACAGACCAGCCTGACCTAGAGAATCTCTCACCCAAGTCCCTTTCCAGGCGAGTCTAGACAGTGCCAAGTTAACAAATATAATCACATCAAAGCAATTTCATAAACTTCGAACTTTTGAAGAGTATAAACTGAATCTAGAATTTTCCACTACTCTCATATTCAGATTATATGTTTTCTATGATGTTCAGGCTATCAAAACTACAGTACACAGGCATGTTACGATGAGTAACCCTTCACCCAAGTTGCCCACTGCCCTTGTTCCTATTAACAATTCCAAGAAGTTTATTCCAAACTAGACTGGGGGTGGGGAAATAGTTTATTTTGGATTGTCATCAGAGTCCTGTCTGGGTTAGTAGATATTGTCTCTCCAGGAAAATTCATCCAACAAACTATGTGATTGAGCTTGGGACCAGAATCTGCAACTCTTTAAATATGTGTTGCTGTGGTCAACAACTTGACTCTCCTCTCCTCAGTGAACGCAGCTCTGTGATTCCTGACTATAAAACACTGGATGGGGTAAGTAAGAGTAAGCCACTGCTTCTTCCTAGCTGGGTTTAAGGCCTGCAGAAGGGAACTGATGTTTGCTTGGCACTGTAAAGTCTGTGAAAAGCCCAAGGCCGGAGAGGTCAGAGGCCCCAGTGAGAAAGCTACTGCTGTTGTTTTGTTGAATGAAAACAACATCCTATCCAAATTACTTTCTGAATATGTATGCCTACACACATAGATCACCTCCAATTTCAACTTTGGTCAGAGAAGCTGCTTTTTTAAAATTATTTTTCTTTAATTTATTCTTTGTGTCTTTCACATCATGCATCTCGATCCCACTCATCTCCCTGTTTCCTTTGTATCCACCCTCAGCCCTTACAACCCCCACCCCCAATAAAATAAAATTTAAGAAAAAAGGGGGAAAAGGAAACATCTCATCATGCAAGCTGCTGTATGACATAGCGAGTCACACAGTAAACCCCTTTGCCCATGTGTCTTTACTTGCAAGCGTTTATTACAAAGAGCCATTGGTCTGGTTCGAGGCTCTAGTTTTTGCCACACTATATATGCTGGACCCTCACTGGGACTACTCTTAGACATCTTGTTGTTGCCCTGTATCATGGAAATCCTGCAGCTTTGGATTTACAGGCCCAACCCCTTCACGTGCTCCTGCAGATCATAGGTAGTTTGGACGTTGGGATGGGCCAACTCATAACCCTGCTTCTGGATCTGGGCAGTAGCAGAATCGGTCAGCCTATCACTTCTTCCGGTGCTCACCACCAGGGTGAGTTCTCCAGCATTGCCCTGGCTAGTTCAATGAGCAAGGGGCGGAGCCAGTTCTGCTTTCGTGCTAAAGCATGGACCCCACTGTCAGGGCCAGTACTACTGTGCTGCTCAGGTGAGATGCAGCTGCTGAGGAGCAGGAATAGCTCTCCCACTCCTATGACCTCAGTGCCAGCTCTCCCACTCATCACAGGCAGCAGGGGAGGTCTTCTCCCCCACTACCACACCACCATAAGGCGGATGAGAGGTGGGGCCAGATCTCCTGCTCAGGTTCTCCAGGTTAGCTCTGTCAATAGGATCAGCTCTACTGTGCTGCCCAGGTGTGGAGCAGAGCCTGTTTTCCTGAGCATTACGGCTGGTAAGGGGGAACAGCGGCTGTCTGGTCTGCAGAGATGCAGTGACTACCAGCTATTGCAGAACGTATAACTGTCAAAGTGTGGAGAATACAGGACTGCTGAGTGCTTAGTCCTAAAGAGGATGTCTGTACCACCCCCTCCAAGGCTCAGGGAACATTATAGAAGGGGGTCTGGAAAGAAGGCAGCAGCTGGAGGAAGTCACAGAGTGTTGCAGAATAATCCAGAACATGCCGTGGCTTTTGTACTCATGAGCTCACACAAGTCGTGTTTACCCTTAAAAGAGATTTGACCCATCAACATTCTCCCGAAGGAGACAGAACTCATGAGACACAGTACCTCCTTGAAGGCTTATAAGAAGTTATTGGTTACTAGGGAGTGGAGACACATTTTTCAGTGGTATAACTAGTGTCTATACCGTTGTGCACTATAGATAACCTCTCATTGATACCCCTGTAAGCAACCTTAATTAAAATCACCAGGTTGTTACATATAGGACTTTAGACTCACAAAGATAGGATAGATGATATTTTCTTTAAGTCTTACAAAATGTTAATGGACTAAATATTGTTAACTGTGATTCTTATTTGATAACTGTTGAATGGTATATTTTGCTATGTTAAGGTTAAACTCCTTCTTTTACTTTAGACAGAAAAGAGGAGATGATGGGAGAGGGAGATGTTATTCTGTATATATGTTTCTCATACTGGTTAATAAAGCTCTGTGGCCAATGAGATAGCAAGATAGGCGGGGCTAGGAGACTAGGAGGAAAGAGGAAGTGAGAAGGGGTGGAGATGTAGCCCGGGGAGGAAGGAAGATGCCCGCTGCCTGCTCCCTGATAAGATGACCACGTGGAAATACTTAGATAAGTAGAAATGGGTTAATAATTAAGACAGAGCTAGCCCATAAACAATAATGGTAATTGGCCAACAGGATTGTATCAAATACAGAGTCTCTGCTTGTTATTTGGGGCTGGCGCGGTGCAGCTGTGGGCACAGACTGGCGGCAGGCAGGATGGAGCCGGGCGGGAAGAAAAAACATGCTGTAACACCAGGTAGCCCTCTCAAACTCCTAAGAATAAAAGAAATTAAAGTAGAAACCAGACTAATTGGGAAAAGTGGAAGGGGAAGAAAAGAGGGCCATAGGGGGTGAAGATGATCAAAGTTATTATATACATGTATGGAGGTGTCATAATGAGTCTCTTTGTTATGTATAATTTACATATGCTAACAAAACCTTGAAGAACTAAATTAGGAGAGCCTGATGGGATAGGCTTGGATTGCAAAGTCAAGGTCTGTCTGGTCTAGGAAGCAAGTTGGATGTCAGCCTGAGCAAATTAGTGAAATTCTATCTCAACTTGTGCAAAGCCCTAGGTTCAATTTTCCAGGAGAACACACACACACACACACACACACACACACACACACACACACACACACTCACTCTGGATGAGATAATTTTTTTATAATGTATTTTAGAATAATTTGTTATGTAACAATAGGTACCTAATACACTATATGTCTACCCTTTTAGTAAAATATTTGCCACTTTTCATCTTTTACAATTTTTTTGCACTTAGTGGGTTTTTTGGTGCTATATTAAAAGCATTCTAGGGCATTAGAAATATGTAAATATACTCAAGTACCCACATTTTAAAATATGTCAAGAAAATACGTCTCAGGCAGAGTTGAAATGGGGAAGAGATGGGGAGTAGTAATATTGTGCTTGAGACAAAAAAAAAAAAATACAAAATCAATGACAGAAGGAAGAGTACTGTGTCCTTTTATGGAAAATGAAAACCAACTTTAGAAAGGTGTCTTTATTTCATAGTTGATGAGACTATCTCTTATAGTGTCCATGGACTGACCTCTTAAGCTCAAGCAATTCTCCTAGCCTCCCAGGCTTGGGAGACATTGTGGAAGAAGGGGTTGAAAGAACACAGCAGTTGACTAGCTAGGGCTATAAGAGTGCCTCGCCACCCTGCTTACTTCTGACTTTTAAAACTATAATTTTAACAACATTTAACTTTTCTCAATGTCACTAATTTTTCTGCAGATAGGTGTCTTCCTCTGGTATAAAGCTGCCCTTCCTTTTGTTCTAATCGTATTAATCTACTGAGGGCTGCCAATTAGAGTAGCTTCCAAGACTAGGCAAGTGACCTCAGTGGCCCCGGTACCTTCCTCACAATTTTTCAAGTGGAACTTTAAAAAAGAGAAGTGGTTCTCATTGAAGAGATAAGTTTTCAAAATCTGTCCCCGAAGGACAGAAGACTGAATGGTCTTGTAGGACAGAGAGCTGACTTTGAGAGAAATGTACATGAAAGACCAAGGAAGAGAGGGTACGGGGGAGGGGGGGCACTGTTGATAGGATGTGTTTGGTCCCTTTAAAGCTGTGCCATTCCCAAGATCCTGCTACTTAGGTCCATGTATATTTGTCTGAGGTAGGACACAAGTCTCTGCCGCTTGGAACCTTAGAGTTCCTGTTTCAGTAGACACAGCCCTTCCCCATATTCATGGACTTCTCTCTTAGAGAGAAGAGGACACTTTTGGAATCAAAATTTGACACTATCTGTTGGAGTCCTCAGAAGTTTTATGGTAAGTAAACGAAATATCTTCTAGTGACCCTCAGGTAATTCTGCCTTGGTTCTATTAAAGGGATGAAGGAGGATCATGTATACACACACATATATACACAAACACACATAGAAACACACATTCACACACATGCTCACACATGTACACTCACATACACAAAACACACACACACACACACACACACACACACACACACACACACACACCTGCTAAGCTACTTTTTTATTTTTGTGACTTTTTTCTGCCTCTGCTGTAACACTTACTGAAGGTCTATTTTGTTTCCAGCACTCCTAAAAATTTCTGCTTTTCATTAGTTCAAGACACTAAATTTTCAAACTGTATCTAATTATAGATAAGATAACATCTTTAAAAATGAAACAAATTTGAATATTATGCTTTACAAAATTGGAAAATCAAGGTGAAGGTCCTCTGTACCTTTCCACACCTTATCTGGGTTTGACCCACTACGTAAGTGTCTTTTCTGGAGTTTTAGGAAAAGATTATCCCAAGGAACTTGAAACACGATCTCACATGAGAAGTCTGTGCAGCGCTACAGCATGGGGGTCTTGGTTTTAAAGACATTTTGGGGAAAGGTTATTAAAAAAAATAAACCCAAACTCTGAATTAACTATAACTAAATAGCGTGACGTGCCCTGAAACTCTAGCTTTCCTCTTGGGAAGTTTTCTTCCTCCCAAGAAGCAGGCTGATATAAGCCAGCCCAAACCTATACACACAGGCTTACACTTAGGGGCACAGCATGTTAAAAGTATTAATTCCAGCTTTGGTTACTGCATTCGTCCAGTAGTTCCTCGGGTGTCTTTCTCCTGGAGTCTTCTGAAGGCAGATGGATACAACCATTTAGAGCGCTGAAAATACTGACAGGGACAGGGAGGCACACTAATGGTTGCTTTCGATGTGGGTGGTCCAGCACAGTCCGTCCTGTGGTGAGCTCCAGAGCTGCCTAGACTTCCCATAAGTTCAAACGTCTTCATTTGTAATTTAAGATACAAACTCTTAGAAATAACAATAGGTGATTGGATGTTTCCCGTTAGAAAAAAATGTAAGGATTTCTCATGCTATTCTGTAGTTAAGACTGTGCTATAAATTTATACAAGAAGTTAGAAGGTGGTTCAGAGGGGTAAGGGCGCTTGTGTTCAGGCCTGACAACCCAGGTTTGAGCCCAGGGACACACCTGGTAAAGCAAAGAACAGATTGCTGCAAATGTCTTCTGGTGTCTATCAGTGCACCCTGTGCTGGAGCCCCAGTTTTTGGTTTCATGAAATGGTCTCATATTAGCCTAGAACCCACTAAGTCACTGCCCCTGGCCTTAAATTCCCACTCCTCCCTGCTTGTACCTCCTGTAGGCTAAGATCACAGGCATGGACTACCAAACACAGTTTAAAAAACAAACTAACAAATAAGATTACATTTCTTCATGCTTACTTTACAAAAGTCTCAGGGCTTGGCCTCAGTGGTTAAGAGCTTTTGCAGAGGGCCTGGATTTGGTTCCTAGCACCAATAGAAGGCTCATAACCATCTGTAACTCTATTTTTAGAGGATCTGGTTCTCCCTTCTGACCTCTATAGGCACCAGACACAAGTAGTTCACACAAATACATTTATACACATAAAACATTTATACACATAAAACATTTATACACATAAAAATAAACTAAAACAATTAAAAATACATATCAAGAAAAATCTCCATTCTTTAGCTTGCTCTGACATCTTTACCCTTTCCCCATATGTTTCCAATATTTTTCTTAGCTGGTCTACAACTCAGAATTCTTTGTTTGCTCTTACTTTTGAATAATTTGTTTTATTTTACATATTACTTATTTGTTTGTTTTTGAGACAAGGTTTCTCTGTAGCCCTGGCTGTCCTGGAACTCACTTTGTAGACCGTCTGGCCTCAAACTCAGAGACCTGCCTCTCCCTGCCTATTAAATGATCAATTTAAAGGCATTTGCCACCATGCCTGGTGACATAAATTTTATTTTAATGGATTGTCACTTTATCAAAATATATTGAGAGCTCTTACAAGATTCTGGTAGACATAAGAGATGAAAAGATAATAATTACTTTTTAGCACTCTTTATTTTGGAAAAGGGTCTTACTATGTAGCCCAGGTCGGCCTTGAACTCTCAGTTCTCCTATGTCCTCCTGCTGAGTGCTGGGATTACTGGCTTGTGACAGGACACCTGGCACAGAAGCTCCTTATAAAAAGCATGCTATTTAATTATGGTGACAGGTTACAAGATAAGGCATACTATTCTAATTTTACCAATAAAGAACCTGAGGTGGCAAAAGATGAAATGATTTACTCATAATCACCCAGTTCAATTAAACCTTGGATTGTTTGGATGCCAAAGTTTTTTTTCTCTTAACCACACACGATACTGCACTACTACCCACCACCCCAAAGGCTTATTTAGGCCCATTCTGTAACTCAGGAAGAACCTCTACGTAAGGCAGATGTGGTAACTGCTGTCCATGGAATGTTGCTACCCAAGTCCCAAGAAGCTTACAGTATACAAGAGAAATTGCAAAGTCAAATGACTGAATCTCAGTTACAGCGTGGTACATAATACCATGAACATTCAAAGGGAGTAAAAACAACACTTTTAGCAGAAAAGATTATGTTTTCAAGTCCTTCTACCTTTTGCATTAAAAGTTGGGTAGAATTTTAATGAAAGCAGGGGGACAGCATTTGAAGCAGAGGAGGAAAATGCCAAATAGAGACTTGATGGTGTATGAAGTGGATTTGGTGAACCAAAAATAACATGGTGTGAGGAAGAAGTAGAAGAATCAGTTTTGGAAAGCCAAATTGTGGCAGACACCAAAATATAAACTATATTGGCAGTTCATCACAGAATTGGTGAGGAGTTGGGACTGAGGTTTCTGGGAAGCAAGATGAATATTGATTTTGTGTTTTAATGTGGTGAGGATGTGTGGCCAGAAGACCTGCCATGAGAGGTAAGCTAAATAATTTAAACTGGGTTCAAGGTAGAAAATAAAAAAAATATACATTTTAACTGAGTAGGATTTTTTTAGTTTAAAATATTTATTATTATTATTTATTTTCATTTTTTTTTGAGACAGCGTTTCTTTGTGTAGCTTTGGATGTCCTAGAACTCACTCTGTAGACCAGACTGGCCTTGAACTCACAGAGATCCATCTGCCTCTTCCTACCAAGTGCTGGGATTAAAGGCATGTTCTATCACCACTCCCATAATGTTTATTATTTTTTAAATTAATATTTTTTGTTTAAATTAAAACAATCTTATTTTATATAACATTTATTATGCTTATGTGTATGTATTTGTATGTGCCTGCATGAGTTCATGTATATTATATTTATGGCCTACAGACACATGGGCATAGGATCCCCAGGAACTAGAGTTACAGCTGTGACAGTTGGGGGAACCCAACCAGGGAACTATGAAAGAGCAGTAAGTGCTCTTAAGCACTGATCCATCTCTCCAGCTCCAGAATGGGGTTTTAGAAGATAACCAGGTTAGAACACCATGGGTAGGCTTTGGGTCTCTAGGGAGTGTCCCTAGTGATAGAAGAGATTGGGTGCCAAAAAACCAAAGAGGGAGATTTATATCTATTAATAGTTTATCCCCAGTACTTGGGAGGCAGAGACAGGCAGATCTCTGAGAGTTCAAGGCCAGCCTGGTCTGCAAAGCTAGTTCCAGGACAGGTTCCAAAACAATACAGAGAAACCCTGTCTCGAAAAACAAAACAAAACAAAAGTTTATCAACGAATTTAGCACTTAAGAGGCATCCATTGGGCAATAGCTATACCTTCACGGTGGTACACTTGCCTAGCCTGTGTAAGGTACCAGGTTCAAGTGGGGAGAAAAAGTTAGGATCTGTGGCAAAATCCAATATGTGTGGTGTGTGTGTTGGGGGAGGTGCTCAGAATTACAACAAAAACACTGCCTCTGCTCTTAGGAAGTTTAATGGGCAAAGGAAAATGAATTTATTCTACATTATAGTTTTGTCAGAGAGTGGTACTTGGTATGCAACTCCAGTGATTCAATCATATATTTATAGACTCCAAATTAGAAATCTACATTTGTGGTCATTAGTACTCATTTGTTGAGAACTTTGTCAGCCTAATCCAGTCTTTGAAAAATGTGTTAGAATTCCTAAAGAAGTTGGGGCTATGGCATACATGACATACTATAATGTAGGTTCATTCCTGCAAATCATTCTCTGACTTGTACACATGTGCTGTAGCAACTGTCTGCCCCCACACACATACCCCTACAAATACAATAATAAACAAATAAACTCCACTATTTACCATACCAATCAATCATTTAAAGTTCAAGGATGTTGCTCATATAACAGAAACATGGTTCAAAAAATTTGATCAGACTTTAGTGATTGACAGCCATGAAAGGTGTCAGTGGTTGAATGCATGAGGCCTTAGATCCAATCCACAGAATTACACACAGTAAAAATAACTAAATTATGAATAAGAGTAAATTTAAAGAGTGCCTAAAGAGGTAAAGCTGGATTAATAGAAGCATCTAAATACTAAGTTATCAGTGATTTTACTGAACGTGGCCATCACTTCCACGATAATGCCAATGATTCCTGGATCCTATGTTTGACATTCTTCTGTAATCTTCTTTCACAGTGATTAAGAGTTGATCACATACCTAGAGAACAGTGAGGGTGGCAAATGCATGTATTTTACCATAAAACACATGTTTATTATGTACACAGTCCTCAGTTCAATCCTTAACATGTTAACTGAAAAAGTGATATTGAAGAAATGATGAAATGCCACTGCCTAGGCTAAGACATAAGAGATACACAACGTTTGTTTAGCTTTCCTGTAAATAGATCTCTGACAACGGGACAAGAAGTAGTTGTCATGTCATGAGGTCACTCTGACAGCCCTATGAAGAAGTCCATAAGATTTAGGAACTAAAACAGCCTGACAAGAGCCTGCAGGAGCTTACCAGCTGTGTGGGAAAGTGTCTGGGCAGCAGACCTATAGCCGCTGTCACTTTATAGATAGTTACAATGGCAGTCGGTGTCAATGAAAATCCTTGGAAGACCTCATGAAAGACCCTGCTGCAGAACCACTTGGATAAGCTGTTCCCCAATTCCTGACTCATAGAAACTGAGATAGCAACTCAACGAGTTTGGTAATTTGCTGTGTTAATAGTTAACTAATATATCTGGAAGTGGGTTGCTGCCAAACAGCATGACAATAAAAGCAAATCAAAAAACAAACCAAAGGCAAAGCAGGATGGGGAAGAGCTCAGTGGTAGAGGATTTCTATGTCACCACTCCCGCCCCCAAATTGAGAGTCCCATTTTCAGCACCACAAGAAGAAAAGGGAAAAAGAGAAAAAATGGGTTGTTTAGGTAACAGATTTACAATTAGAGTTTTGAAGATGTTCCTTGGTTTATTTTGCAGTTCAGAGTGAAATGTGAGAAGAGGAAGTCAAATGAATGGAAGAATTGTCAAACCAACAGAACCCAAGAAGTGTTGACTTTCAAAATGACCAGGCTTTCCAAGATGGAAAACAATGCCAAAACAAAGAAATGGCTTCCAGACCAAGATCCAGTGCAGGACTGCCAGACAACCTTGGCCTGAAAGTGAAGCTGAGGACAGATTGTGAAACTCACCGGGAAAATCTTAGGAAGGCCCAAGGCAGTGCTTCAGAGAAGCTCTGAGTCAAATGTGGTGAACTTCATTAGTTCATTGATTTCAGCAAGATCTCTAAGAAGAGAGGAAATGATGCTGAAAGACCTTGTAGTGTGTGTGTGTGTGTGTGTGTGTGTGTGTGTGTGTGTGTGTGTGTGTGCTTAAAAGGAATCAGCCCTAGTCAAACTCGCAGGATACCCATCATGTTTCTATGAGCAACAGTTGTCAGGAATGCCGATAGGTTATATGGGAAGGAATGGAGATGGCATGGAAAGGGAAATTTCTGGACTATTGGTTTGCCATAGGCAGGAACCAGACTTAGAAAAACAAGCTGCACGTCATTGAAAAGAAGTTCCCTCCAAAGAGGAAGCCAAGAGTCACAGATGGGTAGTCAATACTGGGACGAAGGAATGGGCATGCATGAAGAACGTCTGATGTTTACCCAGCCAGATTCCAAAATTTCTATGAACCAGTGACTCCAGCATGCCCATCATTCATTGTTTTTTGAATGGGAGTGTATACAGTGGTTGTTGCAACTCTGTCCCATTGTTGTGTGGTATATAATATATGGTGGGGAAGCATCTTATCTATTTCAGCCACACTGAAAAAGCTTCATCTGCATTTAGACCTGGTTGGTATGTAATATTCTAAACTTTGGGATGCTGTTGCTAATGGGTTGTTACTTTTGGGACCTCTGAGAAGATGAAAGAATACTTCACACATGGATGATGGTGGTAACAGAGGGTAGTCAGTGGGGGATATAGGATTAATTCTCATATTAATGAGCAAAATGTTTCCCAAATAATTCTCTCTCCTCATGCTACCCATGGTACCATGGAAAAGACAGTGTATGACTTCCGATGTCAACACACTAAAGATACTGTGGCTTCTTGATTTTTCTCTGTCACATCACCTGCTCTGAGGAAAACCAGCTGTCATACTATGTCATGAGGACCCTCAACCAGTGCTGTGAAGTCTGTGAGATAAGCACCAAAGCTAGAGTGTGTCAGACAGTCATGTAAGTAAGCTTTCTTAGAAGAAAGACTCCATCCCCACACCAGCTCTATCTTGGAAGATTATTCTGCAACTAAGAGTTTAGCTTTAATTTCATGAGAGTGGCAACTGGTCCAGAATCACTCAGCTAAGCGGGGTCCAAATTCCTCAGCTATAGAAACCATGTAAGATAATAAATGTTTGTTGTCATTTTTAGCTACTAAGTGTTGGGGTAATTTGTTATGCAGCAATAGGTTACTAATACGATGAGCTGCACTCTCAGTATGTGGCTGGAGTATGACATAATTGTTTAAAAAATGTGAAATGTGTTTTGCCTGCATCAGTTGAAGACTTTCCACATTCCATTCTAGAACTACACAATATGAGATGCTGTGTATATTTTAATTCTTACATTCTGAAAGATAACCGTTCAAAAACATTGAGAGAGCCAAGGGACTATCAGAATGGTGATCCACAGGCTCTCTAACTCATGATATTTTGACTTATGAGTTTTTTAACTTCCTGATGATGCCAAAGAAATTCACATTTAGTAAAAACTATACTTTGAATTTTGATGTTTTTCTCGGCAAGTAATTATGCTGTGATAGCTCTCCCATGGTGCTTGGGAATAGCAGAGAGTTCCCTGTCAGCCATACAGCAAGTAGGGGAAGCTGCTAATACTCTCCCGTGTGTGATGTGGCTGAATTATCATGGCTGGGAGGCTGAGTGTATTAAACACAAGCTGACTTGCATTTTCAACATGCAGTATTTTCAGTGATATGATCCTTTTGTAAGTTAAGGAGCAAGTGGGTACCACGTGTAATGCTCCAGACAAGTGCAAAGTGTTTGTCCTTGAGTAGATTTAAGAGTGGCATGCCTATCTGTACATGTTTAAATCAGCAATTCAAGGTAGATGTAAGAGATACTTCCTGTGAATCCTGAGTCCTGAAGAACAAAAGGGTGGAGGTGATGAAGTGGTAGATTCCAGCCAGACATATGGAATCACTTTCTGGTACTTCAGGCTGTATAGCAAAATAATGGCTTCCTCATTGAAAGAATTACAACACAGGCAGAGTTACCACCTGCAAAATATGTACACAGAAAAATCCTCAGCTGGAATATGGTACAAACTTTAAAAGACGGCCTTAAAGTTTTTGTCTAATGTGGTCTAGACACTTTATTTAGCAAACTATAGCAACCAGATTCATAGGATTCCTCTCACGTAAGTTTCAAAATCTTATGGAAGTGCCACCGTAGGTGATAACGTAGACTTTCTTCAGATAATTGGTCTACATTACTGTTTCCCAGATACATGAACATGTAGACTTACAGCAAAGGATTTCCCACCCTATTTTATAGAATGAAAAATGTGGTTTCTCTAGGATAGGTGTCCTTTCTGAAGTTAACTCCCATGTTAATGTTTATCTTCATATTAAAGCACAAACCCAGTGGTTTAGAGCAATTCATAAGATTTAAGATTAACTTGCATATTGTAAAGTGCAAAGAAGCTAGACATAGGCCACTTGCTTCACAGAAGTCATCTTATTTTCCACCATTGGAGGCCTACGCGGAGGTTCTTTCACGCACCAAACATGTAAGTGATAAACTGTCAATCACTTAGCCAATTATTGATAATGCAATTGGAAAAAGGAATCAGTGTTTTTCATTCTCAAGGTGACAGTCACAATTTGGGGGGTCTCATGTTCTACAGTTTAAGTTTAGTAAGAGAAAAAGTTGAAAAGATTAATTGACATTCCCATCTTTAAAATCAAGTTAAAATGATGGTTACAGTTATAAGAACAATGGTTTACCTGTAGCACTTTATTAGATTTTGCTTGATGTAATATTCCTTTTAAGAGAAATATAGAAAGAAAACCATAGGATTTTCTTGGCTAATTATCTCTGAAATTAAGATTTTTTTCTATTTTGCCATCTATAAGCTGGAATTAATATTGATGGAAATACATGAATGTTATAAAAATATTGATTTGCTGTCTATTGTTACTTGAACATGAAGAGTCTGATTATTGTGAAATGGCTTTTAAAGTTTCATATTTAAATTTTACTGAGATATCATTTCTCTAGAAAATAGATAATCAAATATTGTCTAAAATATGAATTGTGAAGTAGTTTTTCTTTTCTTTTGATATCACATAGCTCAGTATCTTAAGATCTTTCCCAAGAAGTTGGCCTATACAAAAAGTCCATTCTCAATTGCTTTCTTGGAGAAAACATTACATTCAAAATTCCCCTTTTTCCATTTCTTCCCTTTCTTCCTCTCTCTCTTTTTTACACTTCTTTCATTTACTTGTTTGTTTTACATATGTGTAAGGGACATATTCAGGTGATCACATGCGAGTGTACACTCACTCATATATTTGTTTCCATGTGCACACACTCTATGTAAGTGTGGGGGTGCACCTGTGCCTCCGGGTGCAAGCTGAAGTCAAAGGACAACTTTCGGGAGGGAGTCAGCTCTGCCCTTCTACATGTGTGTTCCAGGGATGGAACACAGGTCTTCCGGCGTTATGGTAAGCAGCGTAAGCCACTGAGCCATCTATCTCACTGCCCCTCAATACATTTTCTTATTGCTCTCCCAGGTAAAGACCTTTGAGTTGTTTGTGGGGGGGGTCATCACTACAGAGTATAGATTAAACAGAAAAATACATAAGGCAATTGTACATAATGCATCAGTGTTCCAAGTTAAGTATTTGCCTTTCAATTTTTTTTAGTTACTATTGTCACTATTGGAATATGATAGTTTAAAGTTTTTAAATTCTTGACATTATGATGAAGGGGAAGTGTCTGCTTTTAAATTTTCTTAAAAAAAAAAAAAAAAGAAAAAACAAAAAGACCTAAAACTTGTTCCTACCCCATGAGCCTTCATTAGTCCCTGGAATCCATCAGGATTAACATTTGTAAGTTGCAAACATACAGAGAGCCAGAGGCCCAGTGTTTTTCAGTAGAAGCAAATGCAATTTCCTTACATGATAAAGTGAGGGAATTTTATTGGCATTGAGAAGAACACATACCCCTCACTTCCAATGTACCTTACAAATACATTCAGTTTCTCTACAAAATGACTGGATATGGATTTAGAACCTAGAAAATTTATAAGAAATTATATTCCAATATGGACAAGAATACCCACTTGTCACACCAGGTGTTTATGTGCTCCTACTTCTAAACATTAATCACAAAATATTAATATATTTAATTCCTACCTAAGAAAAGCTAATATCTTTTTTACCCTAAAGCCACTCTTGCTAAATATGCCTGCAGTTTTGTTTAAGGGCAATGTTGTACAAAGTAGGTAGAATACAGCCAGAACAGCTTTGAACGTGAACATGGAGTGTGAATTTCAATGTCTTGTACTTATTTTCAGTCATGGAGATTTGTCTCATAATATTTAAAGTGAATAAAATTTAAAAACACAAAGTAAATTGCTTTTCTTTCTCCTACTGTCTTAGCAAGTTATTTGCAAATATGAAAATACTTCCTTGTTAATGGCTTATAGAACAGTTTTTAACATCACTAGAAGTGAATATTCAGGGTCAGATAAAAGAAAATTAATTTGTTTCTAATTTGGGTCATCCTCAGATCCAATTTATCTTAGTCATGACTTTTCCTTTATATATATATACACACACACACACATATATATACACATATATATATATATATATATATATATATAATGAAAAATTGGAAATGCTACAATCAACGCAATAAAAAAGTATACATCTCGCCAGGTGGTGGTGGCACACACCTTTAATTCCAGAACTAGGGAGGTGACTCTAGTTTTGAGGTCAGCCAGGTCTGCAGAGTGAGTTCCAGGACAGCCAGGGCTACACAGAGAAACCCTGTCTTGAAAAGTGTGTGTGTGTGTGTGTGTGTGTGTGTGTGTGTGTGTGTGTGTGTGTGTGTGTGTACACATATCCATAGTTTGGAATATCATTTCAGAGACTTTGCTGTATTGCTAAATTCCATTAAAAAGTCTGTGCTCTACTCGGTATATGGAACTACAGGACTGTATAGTATTTTACAAGAAATGAGAGGAGAGAAATTTAATATGCATGTGCTGGTGCCAAAGAATTGTTCTGTTAGCAGTGGGCCTCTCTCTTCATCCAGAAGAGATCAAAACCATCATTGCAATGGCACAAGTACTCCGCTTGCTTTCTTACCCCACCTGGTGTCGGGGGAGATGCACCCATGTGTGTGTTTCAGAAAGTCCGGTGACTTGTAACCATTCATATATAAATAAAGACTAAAAGCGTGACTCAGAGCTGGCAGACTTGGCGATTCAAATTCTAAACAATGTCTTGTGGGTTGCAAGACAAAAATGTTACTGCAATCAGTCCTCAGCCTTCGTAGCAATGGTGGGTATCCAGTAGACCGAGCTGCTCCTGGCTTGGTTTTGAGCTCTTTTCTCCTCTGATGGCTGAAGAAAGCCTTGGGAGGTTTGGAATCATAGCGCGTCTACACCAAGCTCTCAGGGGTTCTGCACATGTGTACTCCCAAATTATCTAAAATGTATATCCACTTTAGGGTTAATAAACGTAAGAGCTGACACCAATCTACTAAGAGGAATTGCTGCCTCCAGTGAGCTCCCAGGACAACTTCCCTTGCTGGAGCTTCTGTGTTGAGTAATTTAAAATGTTATGTAAGTGATGAAGATGATTATGCTGATGATAGTGGTCTGGCCCGCTTTTGCAATATTAAGTTTTAATGTTTTCTGTGCTTGAATATAGAAAAGTTTCTCAATGATTGATTAGAGCTGCTCGCTGGCTATTTCAGAACATTACTTTTAAAAGCCCTGTGTTGACAAAATAATTTATTACTGAAACTCCCGAGATTACTGTTGAAACACAATCAGTGCCATGTGATTTTTGAGGGCTGTGTTCTGTGGACATTAGTGAAGTAAAGAGGGGGAATTAAGGCAATTGTCTTAATATTTAAAGTCTGTTCCTGTCCAGCAGCCAGGAAGCCTATGTAACCAATAGCCATGGTAAAATACTTGAAATTCTCTGGAGTTTTATTTTCATTTCTATTGCAATAACTGAGCAGTAGGGCTTCTAAGAAGGGAAAAAAATAATCTAACCCTTGGTTTGTTAGTGAAGATTGAAAACAATTTATTTTAAATCATTGGAAAGACAGTATGGGAAACTATCCATTTATATGAGATTAGACATGATGGTAATTATTATAGTAATAGAGAAAAGGAAAACTAAATCAATCTTGAGACTTCTTGTGGTAGCATTTTGTCTATGCGCTAACAAACAAAGTTTGCCTGAAGATTAGAGTGCAAAGCTAGCCACACTAGTTAGCCACAGAGGCCAGGCAGTGGTGGCTCACTCAGGGACAGAGGAAGACAGACCTCTGTGAGTTCAAGGCCACCCTAGGCTACATGAGAGTGAATCAGTGAATCAGAGCCCACACCTTTGATCCCAGCACTTAGAGTGACATGCTTTTAATCCCAGCACTAGGGAGATGGAGACAGGGTGGTATGTCTGGGCAGAGAGAGGACTATAAGGCAGGGGGAGACAGGAACTCATTGGAGTCTGAGGTTTGGTGGATCACCCCTTCAGCCTGAGCATTGGTAGAGGTAGAACTCTCTAGTGGCTGGCTGCTTTGCTTCTCTGATCTTCAGCTTTCACTCCAATATTTGTCTCTGGGTTTTTATTCACCATGCTACAACTTTCCTTCAAAGTAGTATCTAATTTTTTTATTTTTCTGGGAATTTGAATTACCTAAGTAATTATTCCTGGACTCTGCCATTGGGCCTGCATAGGCAAAGCCCATTTCCAACAGTAAGTTCGATTAATGTAGCAGATGGCACAGGGCACCAGTCCCATCAGGGTACTGTTTTCCTGTATCAATAATCATAGAGTAATTCCATCATGTTTCATGTTGTCTTTAGTTCCAGGTACTCAGCAAATATGAATTCATCGTTGCAGCACTCCTACTGAAATGGAAAATTTTTAATAAACAAATTATAATAAAAAATAAAATGCGAGGTTAATTTATTTGAAAGCATCTGTGTAAGGCACACAGAGAAATTAAAACTATTGCATGTTTATATTAATTATATAAAGAAAGGTAGCACTGTCTCATTGTTCACTCTCTGTGGAACAAAAGGATTTATGAGAAAGGTTTCAGTGGGAGAGGAGGAGGGTGGAAGAGGGCCATGGAGGGTTGCCAAGATAACCAAAGTTCATTCTATAGGTGTGTGAAGCTGTCAAACAAAAGGTAGACATACTCAGGAACCTTCCCCGAGGTTCATCCTTTCCAAAGGGTGTCAATATGTCAAGTAGGTATTTTCTCAATCCGTGTGCCTGCCCTTCTCATCCCTCCAATCTATCACCTCAAACCCTGGCTTCTCACCAATTACACAACTGGAAATGAAGGAATAAATAAAATGTTCTTTCCCATCCCTTAATAAGGGCTGCCCGTGAGCGACCTCGGGAAGCTTGAGGATCGCAGTCCAGACATTTGTTTCCATAAAGGAAGGTGCCAGGGAGCTGGAACCACCTTAGCAGACAGCAAAGTGCCGCACTTCCCCTGGGTTCTGGACTCCTCGCAGCTGCATCCTTAGGGAAGGCATGGGCAGCCGCAGTCCTCCGCCTCCCTGAGGTGACCGGGTGGCCCCTACCCTCACCCCCGCCCCCTTCCAGCTCCCGGGGGCCCCAGAACGAGGGCACAGCGCCATGCAGGGTGCATTCCATCCTTACCGGGCGTCTTTCCCGGGCTTGGGCCTGTGCAGTGTCTGTTCAGAGAGAGGGAGACAACAGAACCGGAGGGGAACCCCGGGGGACATTCGAACCTGAAAAAAATCTCTCTGCTGCGGGTTGCTCCACAATAGAGGGAGACAGTTAACACTCTACTGGACCCTTTCTCTCTGAATCCCTCCTACAATAACTTTAAGGATGAAGAGAGGGTTCATGTTGAAGGCGGTCAAGCCCTTCTGTCTTTGTGTAATGTTTATTCCTTAAAGTAACCCCCTCCCCCTCACGCTTCAGCTCAGAGACCACAGGGTCCCCCTCCATCTGCAACGCATTGGGAGCTTTGGCACTACGCGCACAAATCCAAACAGAAGTAAGTATTAAGGACAGTTGCATATGTAAGTTGCCAAGGCTTATTAGCTATTTTGGCTCAGCGCTGGCTCAGTAGTGAAAGAAGTAGAAGGCATTTTGGTTTGGCAAGGTCACTGTAAAGTCCTTAATCTGCCACTAGAGGCTGCTCTGAAGTCTTAATACGTGAGGGCTAAAGGGCTGAGTGGGAGGTGGTACTAGTTTGTAATTCATTGCAATGTTTTGCTCCTGCGGATAACCTTTTGTTTTTCCTCCCCCACCCCCATCCTTTAACTCCCTCCCTCCCTGTCTTTCTTCTTCCTTTCTCTGCTCTATACCAGTGTTTGATTTTTTTTTTTTTTTTTTTAATGGGCATCCAAGTAGAAGATAAAGAAATTCTTACTTTTGCTTTAATGGGTCTGTATTTCAAAGTAGTGCAGTATACACGCCTGGAATGTTTGTGGCCTCTATTAATAACGTTTCATTTTGCTATTAGAAAGAACCCCTCTTGCATAAAAGGCAGTGATCATGACCAAAATACACTGTGTCTGCTGCTAGTCTCACGAACCATTAAATGGCCCTTCTCTTTTCCTCAGTCCCCGTTTAACAATGTAAAGGATGTCCAGAAAGGACTTTTTAAAAGAGACATGACATAATTAGATCTCAAATAAGCAAACTCAGGATGACTCAGGGTGAAGATTTATGAAAAGTTCCAGTAGCTTTCACTCTTATCAGAAGCATATCGCATTCATTTCTGACACGTGAGACCCACCCCTCAGTGTCAGATGGCAAACTGCTAATCTAACACATGAGGCTTACATGTGCACATTAGTATGTAGGAGTGTTGTTTGATTTTTGTTTTGGTTTTTTTCCTTTCGGTTATTTTGCAGATTTTCTTTCTGAGGATTATTTATTTTATGTGTATGAGTGTTTGCCTGTGTATGTCTGTGCACCACTTGTGTGCCTGGTGCCTGCAGAGGCCAGAAGAGGGCAAGACAGTCGTGAGATGCCATGTGTGTGTTGGGAACCGAATTCAGGTTCCCTGCAAGATGGCTCTTAACCACTGAGCCATCTCAGCAACCACATGCTAGATGTTTTCTGTGCCAGTATTTAGTATTGAAAACAGTCTGATGAAGCAGGTGTTATTAAATCATGTACATGTGTAGGGGAGTGGTGTGTGCATGAGCCTAAAGAACTGTGTAATTCAGCTAAGCATGGCAGTGTGCATGCTTAGCCCTAGCACATGGGGAGCAGAGGCAGGCATATCTCTGTGAGGCTAGCCTGGTCTACGTAGCAAGTTCCAGGACACCCCAAGGCTATAGAGAGTGTCTGTGCCTCAAAAAAAAAAAAAAAAAAGAAATACAGATTGTCATGATCACTCACAGCCTCCCTAGTGCACATCCTTCTAGGCTTGGGTCCTGGAACACTGACTAGGGGTGTTGAAAGAATAGAACCAAAATTAAGTGTACAATGAAGCTGGAATCAAGTGGAATTCTCTCAATGCCACCATTGCAGCCTGGAACTTCCATGTATTTATTATGTACAGCAAAGGGGGAGGGTGGGGGAGGAGTCCCTCTGTATATATGTTTTTCTTATTGGTTGATGGATAAAACACTGTCTGGCCAATGGGGCAGGAAGATAGGTAAGACTAGGAAAAGGAGAACTCTGGGAAAGGGAGGCAGAGGGAACCAGTCAGTGGTCATGTAGACTGCTAAAGGAGTAACAGGTCCTAGCATTCTCCAGTAAGCCAAGACCATGTGGAAATAAGTAGGAAATTCTCATTCCATGAGAGTCAGCTAGTCTCTGTAAAAGATCTCTGTAGGAAGATGTTTTAGGTTATAAACAACTGGGAGGAAGATGTGTATCTGTGTTTATGTATGTCTGTGTGTGCACAGAGGCTGGAAGAGGGCACTGGGAATGCTCTGCTGTTACTTGCTGCCTATTCCTTTGAGGAGGGTCTCTTCTTAAATCTGAGCCTCGTTTTTTCTTGGCTGGGCTGGAGGCAACAGGTCACAGCAATGCTCCAGTCTGGACTCCCTCACAGCTGGGGTGATTGACGTGGATGGGACGTCCTGCTTGTGACATGGGTGCTTGGATCTGTCCTCATGGCTTCACAGCAAGCACTGTTGATCATTGAGTCATCTCCCCAGATTCAGATGACTCCACTTTTAAGGACATGATCAGAATTAGGAATTAGTGCATTACTGATACTTGCAGAAGACAAAAAAAAAAAAAAAAAAAAAAAAAAAGGATTTCTTCCAGAGATAGTTCCCTTAGGGACTCACAGCATTTATATCAATATTATCAACCTAATTGTTGAGTTTTCTTTGTGGATAGCTATACCCTTGTACTCATATTTTATAATTTCCCTGTCTTGTTAGCATCAGATTTATAGGAGACTGGAAGTTGACAGAACAAGTGTTGTCATTTAGATATGAGGAGTTTCCCCCCAAAGGCCCAAGTGTAAATGCTTGACAGCCAGATAGCAAACACTGGGAATTCCGGAGGGCTCTATCTTCATCAGTGGATTCATCCATTAATTGATTCTTTATTTGATTGCTTTATTGGGAGATGAGTCCTAGTTAGAGGAAATAGGTCACAGTGGGGCAGGTCTTTGAGGAATATCTTGTCACTCACCATCCTCCCCCCACCCCCATCACCTCCTGTCCACTATGAGGTAAACCATTTGACTACATGTTATGCACACATCATTCTATTTCAAAATGCATGGAACCACGGCCTGAAACTGTAAGTCAAAAATAAATTATTTCTTTCAACTTGTTCCTTCTAGGCATTTTGTCATAGCAACAAAAGTTTGACTAGCATAGAAAATTGGTGTCATAAAATGGGGACACTATTGTGGTTACAAGATCATCAAGGGTTCAAACTCTTTGCTCCTGGTTTGTGGGAGGAATTTGGAAACGTTTGGAGATGTGGGCTAGTGGAACCCTAGAATGCTATAGGCAGAGATTAGAAGACAGTCTTGATCTGCTTTCAGAAGACCAGAATGCCAATATAAACGGAGACAGTAAAGATGGTCATCATGGAGTTTTGATGAGAACAAAGACTCTGTTGGGAGTTAGGTTAGAATCATGTGTGTTGTGTTGTGTCAAGGAATGTGTCTATATTGTTTTTGATGCTCTAAGACTGTATTCGAGACCAATTTAAAGATATTATTAGCTAGGTATGATGATACAAGCCTTTAACCCCAGCTCTTGAAAGGCAGAGGCAGTGTCCTCCAGCAGCCACAACACTTGGGAAGCAGGCCCTGCACCTCACCAGGGCAACATAATAGAGCCAACCTTGCTCGCAGAGATGTGGATGAGCTAGTCCCAAAGTTATGGCATGGGAGAGCTATCCCTGTCTTGTGGTAGTATGGGCAGGGGAGAGATGCCCCCTGAGCCCATCAACACTTGAGGCAGGAAGAAAAGCTGCTGTCACAAGAACAGGAGAGCTGATGCCGAGCTAGTCCCAGCACTCGGGATGCAGAGGCAGGCGGATCTCTGTGAGTTCAAGACCAGCCTGATCTACAGAGCTAGTTCCAGGACAGGCTCCAAAGCAATACAGAGAAACCCTGCCTCAAAAAACAAAACAAAACAAAAAACAAACAAAAACAAACAAACAAAAGAACAGAAAGGCTGTCTCTGACCCTAACTACCCAACTAGCAGCAACACTCGGGAGAACAGGCCCTACACCTTACTGGGCAGCTTAATAGCGTCAACCCTGTTAGTGGTGGTGTGGGTGAGCTAGTCCCAAAGCTGTAACAATGAGAGAGCTATTCCCACTACTCTTCTGTCATGAGGCAGTGTGTGTGTAGGAGAGATGATCCCCCCTTACTTTTTGCCCATTACTCTCCCCCCCCCAAAAAAAAACAGATGAGAGAGCTGGTCTTCCCCTTTACTAGCTGCAGCTCTCAGAATAGTGGGCCTTTCTCCTGGTCTAAGCAGCACAGCAGAGCTGGCCCTATTATTGGATGTGTGGGTGACCCAGCCTCGATGCTGTGAACAGGGTTAGGTGATGGGAGATGTTATTTTGTAAATATGTTTCTCATACTGGTTAATTAATAAAGCCTGTGGCCAATAGGAAACAAGATAGGTGAGGCTAGGAGACCAGGAGGAGGAAAGAGGAAGTAGTTGGGAGGAGTCAAGATGTAGAGCATGGAGGAAGGAAGATGCCCACGCGGCTCCCCGATATGATGACCATGTGGAAATACTTAGATAAGTAGAAATGGGTTAATAATTAAGACAGAGATAGCCCATAAACAATAATGGTAATTGGCCAACAGGATTGTATCAAATACAGAGTCTCTGAGTGTTATTTGGGGCTCACGTGGCGGTGGGACCGCGGCGGCAGGACCGGGAGGCCGGCAGGGAAGAACAAAGAGTAACACCTGCCCATAACAGTTAGGCTATGCCCATTGCTCATCTGACATGTGGCAGATGCCCTCCACCCCTACCTCAGTTGATGCTTGGGACAGGTAGAGGAGCTGGTCCTGGGGGTCGTGGGAGTAGGAGAGCAGTCCCTGCCCCTCACCATATGAAGCATTTGGGAGAGTGGCCCCTGTGCCTTGCCTGGGCAATACAGTGGAGCTGGCCTTGATGTTGTAAGTGTGGGAGAGCAGATCCTGAGGGAACAAAGGCAGGAGAATTAGACCAGCCCCTTGCTGACAGGCTTTGGCCAATCATTCCGGCCACATAGGTACTGCCTTCATCAGTGTCTATCACAAAGATAGCGTCTTTACTATATGCTATCAGCTATGAAATTCAGCCTTGCCATGTTTGGAACCAGAAGCAATGGGGCATTGTGGGCTAAGGCCTATGAAACCATGAGCCAGAATAAATCTTTCTTCCTGTTGAATTATTTCTCTCAGCAATGTGACAAAATTATTTTTGTCATAGCATTGAATCTTTGGGCCAGTATAGGAGGTGTAAATCAAACAGATTGAGTGGCATGTGAAGCCAATGCATACACAGTAGGTCTTGTCATATTTAAGTTGTGCTTTTTAATAGCCTCAAATAAAATGCCTCTTCCCTCTAATGCCAATCCACACAAAAAAAGAAAGTATCCATGTAAATATCTTAGGTTGAAAATCAAGACCAAGATGTAGGCTATGTGCTGGGGTTCAGTAATTTGAAGCATGAATTTAGTGTAAGTTCAAAGAGTTGATTCCAGTTGAACAGCAGGGCTCAGCCATATAAACAAGGCCAACTATTCAAAACGTTGCAGATCGTATGCTGCTCTGTCCTGCTTTAATTTTGTGAGTGCACATTTTATTTTAAAGTAAAACTAAACTTTGATATTTTATGTGCAATTATTGACTAATCTTGGTTGGATTTAGAGTGTAATTTATCATTTACATTTAAAAGAAAGACCAAAATTACAGCCTTTTAATTACCCCCAAATTATGGCCCTGTTAGTCTATTTGATGCTTTGTCTAAACTTTTATGGCTTCCTTCTTGATAAAGCTCAAGTTTGGATGTTTTGAAAAGTCGGAACATCATTTCTCATTATAATGCAAGTAAATATTTTACAAGAGCATGCATTTATTTGGCCTTTATTGATATTTAGACTTTTAACTCTTTGGGTGAGAAGCAGTCATGCTGCTCAGGCATAATCATTTTTACAATTTTAACACAAGATCCTCCAATTAGAGTACATATTCAATTGATCTGGAAGAGTTAATTGCAAAGATGTATTGACTAAAGTTATAGATTACATATTGCTTTATCAAGAGTTGTTTCATTTCTTTCTTCTAAGGGGAAATGGCCAAGAAGAAAGCTTAACCATGTTTTGTAGAGCTTTTTACAAAATTGAAGTCCTCCTCTGTGTCCTATAATTTGGGGGACTTTACTAATTGTTCTATGCATTAGAGCAAATGGATGCAGAATTATTTATGTGGGACACCTCACCTTGGCACAACTTTTAGAATGATTTCTATCTAGGCAGCTGCCTTTGAACTTCAGTAAGTATTTGCCAACATGGCCTCTAGTTCATCAAGTTATTAAGTAACAAGGGAGACTATATTCAAAGTCACTCTGGCTTGATAAAATTTCCAAAACTCCCATTAAATTAACATAGTAGTCAGATGAAGACTGCGTCTCATTCATTTTGATAGTATGGATTTAGCTTTCTATTAGTCAGTTATCAATTAACTCTGTATGTGTACACTATAACCTTGACTTTCTATACAATTGTTTCCTCAGGAAATGTAGTTTTAGTGGACCAGTGAGACCAAAGCCCTGGTAGAATGTGCTCAAAGTGGGATCTTAGGCAAGTGTCAACAGCTCATTAGAGAAATGCTGTGGTAAAGACACAGCAAGACCTGAAAATGTTGTCGTTTTGTTTTCCCTTTTGACAGAATAATGGTACATTGCCCTACCGATACAAAGAGAAGAGGGAAATCAAATATTGATGATAGAAAAGAGAGAATGTCTTATGGAATGGAATTTATGGAGCCCAGCACACAAGCAGAAATCATCACCCATGGCCTTAAGCAGGCACTGGCCTATCGCTGGGACAAGTGTTCTGTCCCCGACTATTACTGGCCTCCTCCTTAGGTGACTTTGCTTTTGATTTTAAGAAAGTGATCAGGTGAGGAAAACAAGAGGCCACTCTGAGGGGACACTGTTTCAATGAGACATGCCTGGCAAACAAGAGTTACAAATATTTCCAAAAACTATGCTGAACATATCTTTACCCCTCGACTGTTATGCCAGCTAAGAACAGTAGAAGATCATGTTCTTGAACTTGGATGATTATGTACATTCCAGAAAAAGAGTGTGGATTCAGGGATATACAATGTGGCTTTGCAGCTGACAGCCTTTCTTTTTCTCAGTGAAAAGTAACATACTGCAGATTAAAACACACAGACACACAGCAGACACACACACACACACACACACACACACACACACACACACACACACGTACCTGTCATTGAAATAAAAATTCTCTCTGGGCATTTCAAAATACTTGATTTAATATGACACATAGTTAAATGAGTCAGCCAGTCCTTTAGGCTATGTGCTGTCTTGCTTCACTGTGTTTTCTCTCTGTCCTTCCTGTGCTCTACTTACTAGTTTGGGGGACGGAAGTGCCTTCATTTGTTTTTCCATGGAACTTCAATGATTGACAGACTGTTTTAATGATAACAAAATAACATTGCTCTTAGTTACCAGTCTGCATCTGTTATGATGGGAACCTTAAAATGTTCCCCACAAGCTCCTGTGTGGAAAGTTTGTTTCCCTACTATTGGGAGGCAATGGGACATTTCAAAGGTAGGACCCAGTTGGAGGAAGCAACTCATTGGGACATAAAAAGGGTCTTGGGATTCTAGTCATCTTCCCTGACCTTAGCTGTCCTATCCACGAAGAGGTAAGTAGCCTCCTCCACCAAGACTTTCTACCTTGCTATTCTGCCTTATCATAGGCCCCAAAAAGAACCCAGCTAGATATCCATGGACAGGGGATTGAAATATATATTTTTAAGTAGATTTTTTTTCAACTACACTGTCAAGCACTGGAAGGCAGACCAACAGACTATTTTCTCTTGGTTTTCAAATAGAGGGAAAACACTAATGACTGTGTGTTTTCCAATAGGAAACAAATTATTGGAAAACAAATGAAATGTTACATCATATCCAACAGAGATACATTGTGATAAGTATAACAATATTCTCAGCTTCTTTTCACTCTCCCCTTCCCTCCCCTCCTGCCATTCTGTGGCAGTTTAATATGTAAGGGTGTTCCAACGAAGTGTCAGCACAAAACACGGGCTCTGAAGTCAATCTGTATCCCTTCTGCCCCATTTTCTCATCCCCACCACTAAGATCATTTTCCCATTTCTTTTAAAGCCAACTTGTTGGTTGCAGTATGGCACTGGCGTGCGTACTTGAGGCATGCTGCATAAACAAAGTGAAAACCAACATTTTTTATTGTGCACATTGGCCACAAACTCTCATCAAACCAAGCCCAAATTTTCCAAGTCAATTTAGACTTGTTTTTTAAATGGAACCAGTGAGAAGATAGGAATTCTTTCTGTCCTGTCTCCTGACTGCCATTGTGATCTATTGGGCACCAAGGGCCACTAGCTTCTGTGAAACTGACACCTTTCATCTAGTCACATACATAAATTAAAATTTTTATTTATTAATGTAGTATATGCATGTGCGCACATGCTCATGCACACACACACACACACACACACACACACACACACACACGCACGCACGCGCCGCGCGCGCGCACACACACATGCCACAGCACATCTGAAGGATGATTTGCAATTGTTAGTTCTTTCCTTCTACCTGTGCTGCCTGGGGATGGAGTATAGGCGGGCAGGCTGAGCCACCTCTTTGGCCTACATATAGAAATTTTATCAGCGGTTTTCTCTACGGCTTTGGATTTAGAGGTTTATAGGTAAAATTTCTACATAAGTAGACATCCTTAGATATGCATCTATGCTGGAGGCAAACTAGAGTTTCTCCATTTTCACACTTTTTTTTTTGCTAGGGAGGGCAAGGCTAAATTTTAAGCCCTTTTACTTTCATAGAATAATCGGCTTCTCCCTGCACAGTTTCCAATTACTTTCACTTTTCCCTATAAAACCCACAGGGCACAGTTAAGCACTCCATTCCCACTGATTTCATAGTGCATTTGGAGGAACTTTTTATGCATCAAGAGAGACAAAAGAGCATCATGCGTGACCAAGGCCAGGTTCTTGATGCATACTTATAATGTGCTAAATTATTTGGGGAATGCTACCATTTTATGTTCCCTCAAGAGTAAGGTGACACTGGGAAACATTTATTTTTCAAGGTAATAATTTATTTTTTTTTAAAAAATGAATACAACATTGTCTGATTGATTTTGTAAGAGAGAAGGCAACAGTCAATCATTTCTTTGGCTCATTCATTCAATCCTTGAGCAAAACTTAAGCCAAGGTTACTTTGGTAGGATTTAAAGCAGTGAGGCATATGTGAATAAAATGATATTAGGTCTATGTAATTCTGAATAATAAAATAAAGATTAAGATGGCAATATGTCTGGTATTTAAACTTTAAAAATCAATCAAGAGAGAAGATTAAGTGGTGTTTCTTTGGCGCTAAAAATGTAAAGCTAGGACCAAATTGTTCTATTTTCACAGATTTAAGATACAAGGAATGATATTTAAAGACATTAATGTGACTATTAAACCTTTCCGTTTGCAAAGACATTCCTTCGAAGTACACTTAGCGAAAATCCCTGAGGATATTAAATACTCTATTAGTATCTTCCTTCAAAAACAAAGAGGAATAATTTAAAAGCTTTGCGAGACATAAACACAGTACTTAGCACAAGCAGAACCCGTTTCCAAGGCTCCTTCTGCAGTCTGTAAAACAGGCCACCCCAGGCTCCACAGCACAGCAGAGACACAAGACGAAATTCCTTAGCTGTCCTTCGGCAAGCCAGCAAACCAGTTGCTTATAGTCTGCCTGTTTATCTTTAGCCACTTAATATTGTTCTTCACTGTTTCCAGCACTTGCTGTCTGGGTTGTGCTCCAGCTCCAGCATTTGGATATTTTGCAAAAAAGCTCTCCATCTAGAAAAGAGAAGGAAATAATTAGGAGAACCGTTTGAGGCTCACCTCTTCAGGAATTCCATTTGGAAACTGGCTTTGTTTCTTCACGTGGGGGATTTGTTATGACCGCATCTCCTGGTGTAGCATTCAGAATGGGCCTGCCAGGCACGTGAGCAATCACTCCTCTGGGCTTTGGCCCCAGAGAGACAGTTTAACAGCAATAGGCTGTGATAGGGAAGGAGGGCATCACACCATGATTAGCACATTCACTTCTGTGGATTTCTCTACTGTCTGTACATTTCCCAAAGTGCCCCTGTGGAATGATGGTTTTTCAACTCTAGAGGCCTGGAGAATTTCTCATACTCTCAGCTCATTTCCTAAAGGTTTATAAGAAAAATCTCTCTTCAACATAATTCTATACTCTCTGCTACCCTCTGTACTCCCCTCTAAAATTCAACCAGAGCATTATCTGCCATTTTCAAAACTAAGATTTTTTTTTTGTTCTTTTAACATGCAAGAATCTAAACACCTCAATGTCTAACACACTGACGTAGAGACATCTCTCTTTGTCCTACATTAATGGACATGCATTTTCCTTCACTGAGATTTCAGCAATTCATAATTCATTTTAAAATTCCCAAGCTATCAATTCAGAATGGACTCAGACCTCAACCAACATATCCCAGAGACACTGATAGCTACCAGGATAGGAGAGACTTTTGTCAGCCAGTCCTAGCCTTCCTGAGCCTTACATTTCTCAGGGTTTAAACCTCTTTGTCATTTGAATCATTTTTCAGATTAGTAAAAAAAGCAGTGTATAATTGATTAGATAGGCATAAGGGGTTTCTATTCTTGCATCTGGGATTTGATTGGAGAACCTACAACGTCTCTTTGGGAGAACAGCTTAAGATTGTTCCTTTCTAGACAAGTCAAAAGTGACCAGGCTCCCTACCTCCCAGAGCTGCAGCTCAGTGTTGAAGGGCTCAGCGATAGTGACGATCCGGCCAAGGTTTCTGTCATTGATTGTGAATCTGCAGAAGAGTGGAAGGGAGTAAGATAGGGTATTAGTGGTCTAGCATGATCTTTTTCCTACATGAAAAGGGTATATGTGTGGGTGTGGATGTGAAGTACTTTTCTAAAGAAGCTAAACAGAATAAGAAAATATGATAGCTCAGGTAATAAAAGTACCTCCCGTGCAAGCCCAATGCTCTGAGTTCAACCCCAAAATCCCACAGTGCAAAGAAAAACACCAACTCCTGAGAACTGTCCTTTCACCAGTATGCACACACACAAAACCAATAAAAATTAAGAAGTAAACACTTCTGTAATCATATTCAGCAGTAGTGTCTATAAAGTCCATATTTCTTGCATATAGATGTCATATTGTTTCTCAGACATGATAGGCTGCTTGTTGTGTGCCCCAAATACTTTCATTTCTCTTAGGTACAAGGGCACCCAGATGATGGCAGTACTTCTCAGCCTCCCTTAGAACTAGGTACAAATGCTCACCCTAATTCTTATCAACAGAACACAAACTAAGTAACAGGTCAAACACTAGATCATAAAGGGAAATGGCTTGTCTGTCTCTGTCTGTTCTTTGTTGCTGTAATGGAACACCCATGACTGTGTTACATGGAAAACCTGTAGCACTAACCTATGCTTGGCTTCTGATAAGAGCCGTGCAACTGTTTCAGCTGCTAGAGGAAAGCAGGGTGGAAACATTGCATATGGTGAGAATGGGTTGCTAAGTACTAAGAATCTGGTGCTAAGTGTTTCATAACAATCACTATCTAGTTACCCTTGAATTTAAAAAACAAAAATCAAAATATTTTGAGATAGGATTTCATGTAGCCCAGGCTGGCCCTGAATTTTCCATATAGCTGAGGACAGCCTTGAAGTTTTGACCCTTCCACTTCCTCTTTCTGGGTGTAAGGATTGCAGGCAAACGTCGCCTTTTCCTGGTTTATGAGGAACCCAGGGCTTTGTGCATGTTAGGCAAGCTGACTGTACCAACTGAGATAATTATTCCTTAATAGCCCTACTACCTCTCAGCGTGGAAGCCTCCATGACCAGTTTCAAAAGGTGTTTTGGCAGGCACAACCTCTAGGTGTGGCTAACCCATGTCCATACAACAGGTTCACTTAGGACTTTTACCCACACAGGACCTCTTTCACTCCTTACAGATGGAAATACAAATCTCATCACAACTCATCACCATGAAAAAAAGAAAGAAAAAAAGAAGGAAGGAAGAAACCCACAAAGTTATGTATAAAATTTGACTGCTGAAATATTGGGGGAAGAATACAGCAAAATATACACATATATAAATCAATAGGAGAAAATTTATGCTCTGTAAGTATTATATACCAAAAAATCAAACAAAGTGTGATGGGAGATGTTATTCTGCAAATATGTTTTTCATACTATTAATAAATAAAGCCCTGTGGAAGATAAAGTTTGCTTTATCCTGTCTTTTAAAAATTTTATGCTACAAAGGAGAACTTGTAAACAAAATTGAAAATAATTTGGGGCTGTGCAGTGGTGGTGCAAGCATTTAATCTCAGCACCTGGGAGGCAGAAGCAAGCGGATCTCTGTGAGTTCGAGGCCAACCTGGTTTACAGAATGAGTTTCAGAGCAGTCAGGACTGTTACACAGAGAAACCCTGTCTCGAAAAATAAAAGCAAAAATGTAGTTTTGGAAAAGCAGTTGTAAAACATAATGGAGTAGAATCTTTTCTTCCATGTAAAGAACCACTGCAAAGTGTTAAAAGGGAGCAACATGCAGAGACTGAATTAGCAGAGGGATGAAAAAAATAAAAACTCCGCACACCCAGCCAACACCCAGCCTCACAGCAGAATTTCCAGCCCTGACTCCTCAGTCATCACCCAAAAGGTGATTCCTAGGCACTGACACTGCCTGTCTGCTTCACAGTCACTTCTGCCCCTGGCAGGAAATATGGCCTCTGGATTACACTGCTTTCCACACCTTGTCTCTGTGCCCACTCTATACATCTCTGTCTGTCCAGTTTATTTGCTTCCAAGTAGGACGCACATTTGCATCAATCTTTCTGCTGGTCTCCCTCTCTACTCCAAGCTGCGACGCCATGCCGAGACATTCCCAGGTCACCAATACAATACGTTATCTCCTTAGTTTCCTGAGTATATTTCCAGTGATGTTTACTATGCTCCCCTTTAGCCATCCAATTCCCATAATGTCTTAAAACACTTTAAAGATACATCTGAATTATTCATTTGTGTGTTGTCTGCCACAAAATATGCTTTTCAGTTTTTACCCTGACCATTCTTTTCTTTTTTGGAGGGGGGGCAATCAAATCAAGTGTTTATTGAGTGTCTGCTATGTGCTAAATATTGTTCAGGGTACTTGGGACACATCAGAGAATAAAACAAGAGCCCTGCCCTCGAGGAACACACAGTCTATCATGCATTACCACTTCACCGGCATACTGCTTGTGGCCCTGGGCAAGTCACTGCACCTTTCTGCCCAATGGGGTAAAAGGAAGCTGGGCTCAGTAGATACTGAGCAGGTGTACTGCAGATTCGGACCAGGACACCGCCCTGACCCACCTCCAGACGGCAGAGAGGGCTGGAGGTGGATTTCAAATAATCAAGTACCATGAGAAGGGAGAGGAAGGCAGCTACACAAGTTGATGCTGCTGCTGCTTGGAAGCAGCCTTGTTGGCCAGATCCTTGGCTGCCAGCGCCGTCTCCTTTGCTTTTTCTTTGGCTGTCTCAAGGAGACAGCCTCCCCATGTAGCTTGGCCAAGATGTACCCAAAGCCCTTCATTGTTTTGGTCACATTGCGTTTGTATTGGGCAAGACCAAATCTCTGGACAGCTCTAGCGAAACCTAATAAGCTAGAGCAGACCCAGGCTTCCCAGCGGATTTCGGTCCAGCCGCTCTTGTCAGAGTTCACGCAGTAAACACACCATTCCTCCGCCACCATCACCAGGGCGTAGTTGATGTTCCAGGTGAAGGTGGTCATGGTCTGATTCTGCGGATCCACAATTAAGTCCTCCAGGATGTACACGGAGTGGTCAATGTTGTGGGTAACAGTCGCTCTGCCCAAGGTGGCATCCTGTTGGTCTTGGTCAGGAGTCTCCGGGACAGAAGCTTCTGGTCACCTCCTCTTGCACGATGTCTTCAGTTAGACATGCTTGCTATAGGGATTCAGGAACCATTGCCAGAAGGCAGCGAACACTTGGTCCCAGGAACTTCGGAGCATGCCCTGGCCCAGGAAATACTTCACCATCATCCCGACCTGGGCAGGCTCAGCACCCGTGCAGCATCAGGATCAAGAGCCCTGGGGTGGGGCGCACACCCGCCAGGCTCACAGCTCTTGCGCTGTGTCCAGGTCCCTACCGCCGCCATGAGGGGACTATAGGACCCACTCTGACCATTCCTAGCCCAGCCTGGATTTCTGCTCCATTGACTCTCCAACGCCAGCTGCTATTGGACCATATGACCTTCCTTTTATGCCACATACTTACTTATGTAGTTGAGATATAATAGCTTTATGCTCAATCACACTTTTAATTAACAATTATTGTCTAGCAAAACTGCAATTTGGGATGCAATCAGCTGTTCATCTTCTCAGGTTGTTTTAGGTTCTGTTGAGAAGTCACTAGAGTCACCCCATATTGTTTCGTTGTACATTCATGGACTTTAATATCAAATGACAATCTCCACACTAAAAGTCCTCCTCCATTTCCTCACCAAACATTCATTTTCCTTCAATCTATCCCTTCAAATGTTTTCTTTCCCTTCAAACCTCTAAACACTGCCCCCTTTTCCCTCCCTTAAAGATGTCTTTGCCTTCCACTGTAAAGAGTAATACAAAAGCAACTACATACACCAGTCTCCCTCCTAATACCTTAGCTTTGATTGCTGGTTTTCCTATTTAAAAAATAAAAATCTTTATTTTGTTCCACACACTGAGACTTTCTCATCAGCCTTTAAATATATTGGGTAGCTTCAAATACCTCCAATATACAAAAGAAGAGAAGGGGGCTGGAGAGATGGCTCAGTGGTTAAGGGCACTGGCTGCTCTTCCAGAGGACCTGGGTTCAATTCCCAGCATCCACATGACAGATCACATCTGCCTGTAAGTCCAGCTCAGGGGTTTCAACACCCTCACACAAACATACATGCAAACAAACATCAATACTTGTAAAATATACTAATAAATGATTTTTAATTTTAGACCTAGAGCAGAGGATCACCAGCCTATAATTCACACTACCAGAGGAACTAGGATACAAGGTGTATTCTAAAAGGTTCATATATGATCCCTCACAGAAGGGGGAAGGGGCAAGTCCCCCAGAGCACATGGGAAGTGGGGGGCAATAAATGGAGAGAGAACTAGGAAGATTGAGTCAGGGTAGGAATAGAAGACAGAAAAAGGGAGAGGGAGAGGGAGAGGGAGAGGGAGAGAGAGAGAGAGAGAGAGAGAGAGAGAGAGAGAGAGAGAGAGAGAGAGAGAGAGAACATGAAAGAGGGAGCCATTATTGGATTGAAGAGAAAACTGAACCTAAAGAAAGGTCTAGAGACCTACAAAACTGACTCCAACTAACAAATTGAGCAACCGTAGAAAGGCTATCATAAATACCCTTCCCTGACAGTGAGATCATCAACTAAATTATTCACCATCATGGAGCCCTCATCTAGTACCTGCTGGTAACAGAAGCAAACACCCATAACCAAGCACTGAGTCGAACTAGAATCCATAGCCCTGGATAGCATAGCCCTACATGTGGAATGGGGGAGGAGGGATGGGAGGGGAGGGTGGTCAGGGTGCATGTGAGGTGGGAAAGAGGGTAAGTAGGTGGGAGGGAGAGGAAACTGGGATCAATATGTAAAATTTTTAAATTATATTATCAATAAAAGAAAAGAAATAATGCATAGATTAAAACCCTAAAAAACAAAACAAAAAAAAAAAAAAAAAAAAAAGGAAGGATCCTCCTTTTTTAACCTGGCATTCCTTAGTTGTCAAATTTTTCATGAAATTTTGCTGCAGACTCTTGTTGGCTCTGTTCATTAGAAGTCATTCCCTGTCACTCCTCTAGAATGTTCTTTTTAATAAAGTTTTATTTCACTGTTGTTAATTATGTGTATGTGGTGGGGGTGGCATGTGCATATGAGTGCAGGTTCCTGTGGAGGCCAGTCACTAGCTCCCTCTGGAGCTAGAATTATGAGTGGTTACGAGCTTCTTGGGGTCAATGCTAGGAACGGAACTCAGGTCCCTGGCAAGAGGAGTCAGTGTTTTTCACTCTGCAGTTACTATAAAATGTCATTTATCAGAAATCCTAAACTCCTTTCATTCGGTAGCAATATGATATGAAAAGAATGAATCGTAAAACCATGTGGATAACATGGCTCCATGTGTATCAAATAAACAGTCATAGAGAAATGACTCAGGAACAACCCTGACATGAAAAAGACAGCAGAAGTTACTCCATGTTCTTATTACCACCTACAGCTTCTAAAAATCACGCCTGTCAGTTCTGTAAGAGGAAGGTGGGGATTTTAAAAGAGGAAATCTGTTTGTTGCCTCAGTGAGAGTCTACGAGTCCCAAGGATAGACACTAACTGCAAGCCAAGGTTATTTGAATGGCCTATGATTTCTGAATTATTGTTGTTCCACCCTTAGTAACTAAAAGTTAAAAGAAATATTTGGGAGCTAGCAGCATATACAATGCCTAAAAACTGCAAATACTTGTGTAAATACTGCCTACACGGGTACAAAATAGGTTTATCCCAAGGGCCCAATATCATATGAAGTGTTTAAATAGGGGGAAACATACTGTGTCTCCATCAAAGTGGCTACAACTATAATAAGAATTTAAGTATATCTTAAATAGCCTGAAAAAGTTAGATGAGGTCGTTGTCTTTGACTTCGTATTTACATCATACAGAAGTATTCTGATGTATTCAAAACTTATAACTGGGTGCTTATTAAGTTATTCTGAGGTAATGTTTAAATGTTTAGATCATGTTTATTTTGTCAAAATTGTTGAATCTTTTAATCTGTAGCAAGCTAAAATCAAATTTGCTCAAGCCCGACTACAGACCTACTGAATTCACTGAGTTTCAGTTTCATAAAAGAGATAGAAGATACAGAAACAAAGAGTCATCTCCCACAGGTATTGGGGCTTTGAGGCTAAGGCTCAAACTGGAGAGCACAGTATTGGTTCGGCAAACAGCAGTTATAAAGGTCACATGAAAAAAGCTTGATAGAAAAACGGATTACTTATTTGAGGGCAACAATAAATAATTCAGAAATAGAGTCAGTAACGCCACTCAATTGAAAATTTGGAAATCATTCAAGAGTTTGGAAATATTTGAATAAAACTTGCCTCATTTCTATTTAACTTGCCACTTATTAGTTTTTTGTAGGGAAATACTATTTCTTCAAACCAAACATATTTAACACTGCCGTTTGTGTAACAGACATGTGGTTTTTGTATGACCTTGTGTTAGGGCCATCTGTAATAATATCTCATGAAATTATCAGGCAATGAAGAGATATTAAAAACCTCGAGCAAGGTTTGTGGGCCAAGCTCTGACAATGGTTAATCAATTCATTGTCCTTAAAAAACAGTTCAGTTTATAAGATCTAATATGTTTACTTTAAAGACAGATGTTTATGGTCTCTATAACAAGGTTAAAACCTATTTTTTCCCACTTATTAATTGCTAAGGTGTATAATAATCTTTACACAACAATTTAAAAGTAAACATTGTGCTTCATTTAAATGGATTTCTTGCAGCATACATAGACCTGTGTTCTTTCAGCTAACACAAAATACACAGTAGATATCATTAGGCATCCTTCTTTCTAAATGGAAAGTACTCCTCACACAAGACAAATTCATAGGCCCAGGAAACACAGTCTTGATGACTCAATTTACTCAGGTCAAACCAAGCCTTTCAATGAAACAATTACAGACTGATGAACTACAGATATGAATTCATGTGTGCACATGTCCTCAGACCAATAGCCAGGCAGTGGTGATACACACCTTTAATCCCAGCACTCAGGATACAGAAGGAAGTGGATCTCTGTGAGTTCAAGGTCAGCCTTGTCTACAAAGTTCCAAAACAGCTAAGACAGTTAGTTACAAAGAGAAACCCTGTCTTGACAAAACAAAACAAAATCAAGAAATGGATGAACAGTGACTCTCTCCAGCCACAAGAATAGAAATGGCAAAACTATCATAAACGAGCAAAAGTAATGTACAAAACTTTAGTAACAGCTAGAGATACAAGGTGTATCTCAGAAGGAACAAGAATACAAACAGACACAGGGCAGTAGTGAATTGTAGAAGAGAAAGGAGGTGTTAAAAGCCACCCCAGTGGTCATGTTTCTCAGAGGACAGTAATTAACCAGGAATGATTAAGATAGACAACAAAGAGACTTCCCTAACATGAGGACTTCAGGTGGAATTACCTTTCATCAATGTGTGCACATTTATTTGGGAAATGTATTTAGACTATGTTCTATTTTATATTCAGCCAAATAAATGCCTTTCTTTTTTTTTTTTTAACAGAAATTGAGCATTGCATTTAGAGGACCGGAGCCAAGAACAGCCTCACATCCTCTGCATGGGGCAAAACAAGTAAGAAGCCTGGGGAGACATCTCTCATCTGTTCTGCTCTCCTTCTAGACTTAAGCTTTCTAGCTTAGGGTAACTCTGTTGTAAACTCAGTTAGTTATGCCTTCACCTTCACCCTAGGACTAGATATGTAGATCATTTTTTCTCGATTTTCATTTTCTTAGAGCACACTTGTTATTCACTGCTTTTTATATGGTTTTGTATCAAGCCCAAATCTTTTCTTTAGACTAAAAGGGGAATTGTAGCAAGATATTCACCTTGTCTGCACCTGTGGCTTAGGCCACACCCATTGGGGGCCTAGACAGGGCCGGTCGTGACCTGGGGGAAAAGGCTGGGAAAGGGTCAGGCTGCTCTCTTTGGTGGTGGATGCTGGAAGGCTTAGGATCTGGTGGAACCCTTGGCATTCATCTGACTATGTTGTGAGTTATTTCTCCCTTAATAAACATCTATTCGGCCTAATTGTTTATCCTGATCCTTATTAAATCGCAATATCCTTCTGTCATCGGTAGTTCCCAGTTTCCAAGCTGCATGAGGGCAGGTCAGTCATGGAGCGTGTGCTTTATGATTTGCAGACAGAAGACCCTGAACCTTTCAGTCCTCAGCACCATCAAACAAATAAACAAACCACACACACACACACACACACACACACACACAGATGTGCATATGCCAAATCTCCACCCACCCTCTCCCAATGTGCTGTTGTCTAAAAAAATCATTTGGAATACTTAAAGTTTATTATCTGATCAAGGGAGATGGAAGTTGTTCTACCTATGAGTTCTGGAGACTCAGGGCTCTAGTTGGAGCCTACCTCCAGAAATTATCACCTAGCTTTCAGCAAATAGTAGCTGAGAACTAAACATTCATCTGACATTTTGCTGTGCATTAGTAGAGTGGGCAGAAATATATAAACTTGTTTTAATTAAGGTAAAAATGAATGTGATTTAGTTCTATTCCCAGATCTCAGAATCTTGATGATCAGCTGAAAACTGATCATCAACTTTCAAGGGAAAAAAAAAGTTATGTCTAAAGCCAACAGAGCTGGAAGGACAGTGATGTGGTTTTTTTTTTTTTAACCTCTGGAGAATATGCCCTTTTGGTATGGTACAGAAGTCAGGGAAGTTCACCAAAGAGACAAAGAAGACACCTGTAAAGAGTGTCACACAAAGAGAACAGGAAGCCATTATCTGGTTTCTCACCTGTTGACCAGATAGTCCCAATTGAGTTGTATCCAGTTCCAGGCCATTCTCTTCCCATAGCTGTTGTATGAGATGTAGCGGATGACTGTAAACACATCCTGACTTTTAATAACATTCGGGTCTTTGAGCATTTCCAGATACCTAAGTGAAGGCAAATGAAAGCGTCTTCAAAATGAACTTTGAATGTAAACCATCATCTAAATTTTAGGGCCACACAGCTTTCGTTCCAGCCGCTCAATTCTTGAGGTACCAATGAATTAAATAGGACAAATGGGAAAGAAAGATTTTTATAAAATTTATTTAACTGTTTTTAAAGAATTGGTGAATACTAAAATATAAACATTTGAGTCTAACAATTTTAGTTAGGTAATGTTAAATATTAAAACTGTTATTGGAAATTAAACTAATTTAAAATTTAAATTATTTTGCAAGCACCAAAACAAAACTAAATTTTAATGATTACTCTAATTAAAAGAGCATTTATTAAATTGAATACACATACTTTCTTGTCTATTATCCTTCTGAATTTTAAAGAAGTGTATGTTAAAGGAAATTTTTAGGTCTTATTCTATAGGTCAGAATTAAACTTGACTTGCTACATGGTTAGATTAGCTAGCTATAATTATAGTGTAATACAAATAAGTTCAGTATGAATTAAAGAGCAAGTGGGTAGATGTCCCTCAATGTTATACTGCTGTGTTAATTAGAGTTGACCTTTTAAGTCCATATTGCTATTAGAATTATTTCTATCTGAAGTCACCACAGATTATATTTACTATGAGAAAGGCACCTCAAAAGTACCTATATGGGACATACTTTCATAATCTCCTTGTATTATTCCATGGCTTCCTACCTGCTGACTTGGACCATTCCTATTTTTAGGGAAGATGAGGGTTAATAACTACCAAAAAAGGATCATTGTTAACTTGAGATGTGAGATGGAGAGATGTACCCTTTATCAAAGAAGAAAGAAACATAGATTTTTACACTTTTAAACATAGCAACATCAAGCACACTTAGTACTGGAGTCTAGATATAAAGTGGTCTCAAAGGTCTGCAGTTGAAGGCCTGGTCCCTACTTGGTAACATGTTAGAAGAAATTGGATGCTGATGGTGCTGTCTTCATCAGTGGATTGACCCATTGTAATGAATGCCTAACTCAACAGGCTGGGAAGAGGTCCTGCTTAACTGAAGGAAGTGGATCACTTTGAGGGGTGTGTGTTGTCAGCCTCCTCCTCTGCTTCTGTTTCCAGGCTGCCATGTGGTGAGCAGCCTTCCTTCTCTTTTCTCTTCCACTGCCATGTTTCTGCTTTCTGTCAGGCCTAAGAACATTGGAACATGAACTCAGGTCTCTGAGCCATGAGCCAGCAGTAATCTTTCCTCCATCTAAGTTGTTTTCTTAGGCATTCTGGCACTATGACAGAAAAGGAAGACATTTGACCTCAGCATTTACCATAAATAACACTGAAGAAAACTCAGGCTTTAAGTTCATCTCATATGATGTGGAACATTCAAATATACTTCCATTCTTCAGGGGAAATTATGTTGCTCAATATCTAACTTTGTGCAATGCCCAGTGTGGAATGGGAGCACAACAGGATGTCATAGGCAAGACGAGGTGACTAGATTAACTGATTTAAGGAACACCATGCTGCTTTGGCTTGTTGGCTGTGGGGGTGGGGATCCTGGACAAATCTTTAGTCTCAAAAAGAAATGTGCAGGGATTCTGAAATCGCCCCAGAGCAAACCAAAGTGTTACACAGCCCAAGTACTTTGGGAGCGGAAGATTTGACCACAGCATTCATCTCCAGAAGGCAGTGTTCTAGAAGGTAAGGTATGAGTAGATAAAACCCAACAGACTTTGGCCCAGGGCCAAAATAGATACATACCGTAGGGAAGATGAGTAAGAGATAGAGCATCCCTTTCTCCATCACTACAAAAGGACACATGACTTCCTTGTATAAAAGGAAAAGGTGCAAGGAGGAAGTTATAGGACACTTGCTTTAATAGACTACACGAACTGGGGTTTGCATTTAACCACTCATTTAAAAACCAGACTTGTAGACGAACACAGCCAGTTAGTGGTTCCTCACTGTACAGGCTTATAGAACCAATTATCTAGAAAACAAAGGTGGCCACCTTTTTAAAGCACTTGTAGTGGTACAGATAAACCTACTTTCATGTGAAATATAGCACATTTACCATATGCTTCAGATAAGCAAGGAATTCCAGGGGACTCCTCACTTCACCCCCAAATCTGCTGCCAACCCTCCTTGTGCTATAGGCATCACTTAAGTTCTGGAAGACTCTGTAGACGCTTGGAATATCAGTCTCAAATGTGAATATTGCTTCAGATTCACAGTTCATAAAGACCAGTAGCCACAAAACCACTTCCTGAGGTGGATGGTGCAAGGTGGAGCAACTAGTCTTTCACAATGACTGTCTTAGAGGAATATTTTACCACAGATGGCCATTGAAATTCACGAGACTATACTTATGTGGTAGGCCCTGAAAGTGTGTGTGTGTGTGTGTGTGTGTGTGTGTGTGTGTGTGTGTGTGTTCAATTTTTCTTCTAAACCCAAATGCACAAGAGTCTTTTCTAAAACATCTAAAGTAGTTACTCAATTCCTTAACAAATATAATTAGCACTATGCCATCTAGTGTCATGATTAGACATGTGTCAAGACGGTTATAGTCTCTATTTGATCTAAACCAATTTTGTTTTATGATTTTAATTTTTTATTATTTTATGTGTATAGACATATTCTTTGCATGTGTGTCCATGCATCACTTGAGAGCCTGGTGCCTCCAGAGGCCAGAAGAGGGCATCAGTTCCATTGGGACTTGAGTTAACAGGCAGTTGTGAGTCACTATGTGGTTTCTGGAATCAAACTAGGGTCCTCTGAAAGAGCAGCCAGTGCTTCTAACTGCTGAGCCATCTCTCCGGTCTTTCAAATTTATTTTAAATTAAACTTTAAACATGGCAGTCCTGGTGGATAGCAGAGGCAGGAAGATTGCCTTAATATTAATCTACAGGACCACATAGTAAGACCTTGTCTAAAAAACAAATTTTAAAAAGAGAAAATTAACAATAAATTGCACCTATTTGTACATGTTAACATTAGAGGATTTGCCTGGCATGGGCAAAGCACTGGTTGAATTTAACCTCAGCTCCACAAAGCAAAGAGAAAGAACTTGCCTTGACAAAAGAGTGACACTCTTCACAGAAGCTAGCCCGTAGAGTAGTTTTTCTTTTTCTTGTGCTAGGGAGGTTTTCTGGTATTGTTCTAGAGTATAGTTCCATGAAGTTTCATTGCCAGAGTCCTGCATCCCATAGCGGTACACCAGAAGCCTGAGATTTACAGAAATGCTGCAAGAAGAAACAATGTTTTTCAGGAATGTGTTTACTCACAACTCTTAAAATCTTCTAGACAAGCAAACAACACAAATGGTCACCTTTCATTCTTTTGTAGCCAGTTACTAAATAACTGGGAAGCATTGCTCAAGGCTTCTCTGTCTCCCATCTTGCACGCAAATCCTAACACAGAGGCACGGAGTAACCTTCAAAAACAAAGGAGCACAGAGCCAGGGCTTTAGCAACTTTTCATCATATTTTGAAACACAAACACAAATGTTAAATGAATTGTTTTTTAAATGTAAGAAATTACTTTTCAATGTGGCTTCCATTATCCTGCCATCCTAGAGAATCTACAATGGGCTTCACTTGACCTTGGAAGTACGTCTGAAATAGAAGCAGAATATACCATGAGTAAGAATTAGTTATTTGTCTGTATCTTCTGTATCTTCTGTTACCTAGAGCTCTCACTGTAATCTTTGCCTTAGTTTTGAGAAGGTTGGGCCAGAACTTAGAAAAAGAAGGTGGTCACATTTTATAATGCTGAGTCCTAAACATAGAAATCA